>JAODAL010016703.1:0-79885 GCA_025379985.1 Phyllomedusa bahiana | reverse complement strand
ATTTCCAACCCTACCCTCCCCAAATAAAAACATTTTTTTTTATAATGGGACCTGTATAAGCTGCATGTACACAAAATGCCCCAAAAATTCAAAAACATACCCTTGACCCACTTTGAAAATTGTAAGAACAATGTCTTTTGAAACAACATTTGTTAGAAATACACAAATTTTCTGCATTTCAAAGCAGCATGACCCCAAAAATTATAAAAATGACTTCTCAGCCACTTTAAAAATGTGAGGAAAAATGCCACTTAGAAGGCACATTTTTTTTTCCAAAGGACCATGATTATAGCTGTATCTCACAGCAACATCCCCCCCAAAAATTATAAATATGACTTCTCGGCCACATTAAAAATTGTGATGGGAGAAATGCCACTTAAAGCCCTTTTCTGTTCCAAAGGACCATAATTTAGCTTATCTCACAGCAACATGACCTCAAAACCATTGACAATGCGAAAACTTCTAAAGAAAAAGTGGTAAAGGGGAATACGGTGTTGTCATAAACCTTTGCTGTCTTTTACAGCTCCTCAAGAAAAACCACAAAATGAACTGGGGGAAAAAGAATAAAAAATTGCATAAGAAATTATAAATTTTAAAAAAAGTTTTCAAAAGGACCATTTCGGGTTTGAAGGAATGTGAATAGACCGCAACAAAACGGGACCTCGGAAAATGGGGCCAAACATCACAGAGATCCATGCCTGATTCACTTGATAAAAATAAAAGATCCACTTTATCTGTAAAAGGGCCGGGATCGTTTGTCTGTAATGACTCCTCCACTGGCTGAAGGTCCGCTCAATATGACGCGGCGGGCACAACACCTCTAGGCGGGCGAGCGAGCTGGGTTATCCATTTTGGATCCCAAATCATGGGTTTTCCCGGGAAAACATACAAAAATTTTTTCCCCCAAGCGTGCCCTACTTAACTGGGCTCTGGTTTGGATGTTGCCCGCTTCGCTTTTTGTGTGGGGGAAAAAAAAAAGCCGGGGACCCTGGCCCCTTCCCCGCCACCTTGCCCGCTCTTTCTGCTTTGCCGCACCACTTGGCACCCACGCACGTGCGATGTTGTTCCACCGTCTTTGAGGCTGAAGCAGAAAGCAACAGAGTCTCCTTGACAACACAAAGGGCTCCTTTCCTGCTTTTAAAATCTCTATTTGGGTGGGGGGAAGGAAAAATGCGAGTTTTGTTTTGAACCGGGGATCAAGGAGGGTGGCCCCCCAAAACTGTTTTTTCATTTTGATGGCCTTAATGCGAGGAACTGTGGAGGAAATGGGGCATCCAAAGTCATTTTGAGAGATGGAGCCTTGATTTCCCAAGCCTCTGGTCGAGGGCACTAGCAAACTGATCTTCCTCATCTTCCTCCCCGCCTCAAATTTGGCGCCAACCTCTTTCCAAGGCAGGGACGCAAGTAACGACGGTGTCTAGGAATACCTCCTCCTCCTCCCCCTTCCTTCGGCACAGCTTCAACACAGCCCTAACTTGCCTGAATGATGCACCCTGAGAGTTTGATGCGCCTTGCTGCCCGACCTCCGAACCACTGCCTAATGAAGACCGAAAAAATTTGGGAGAAACTGTCGGGCCTTTTTGGATTCGACGGAAAAGAACTGCTCCGTGTCCGCATCTGTATCCGTCTCCTCCCCCCGTCGCTGGCGGACCTGTTTGTTTCAGAGTGGGCCAACGATCGTTCCAGAACTAAGATCACCACAATGCTCATGCTGACAAGGGCATCGTCTGCACTGACCATTTTGGTGGGTTCTTCAAAACTGGAAGGATGGCAGAGCTCTTTCAAAAATGCCTCCACTCTCGGTGGCTCAACACCCCGAGGTCCGCACCGCTGCCCTTTTCAGGCCATGTGTCACTTCGTACTGCGTAAAAGGCATTGCGCTGCTCCCACAATCGCTGGGGCATTGGGGGGTGGAATTCCAGCTTTTTGCCACGTCAACGATGAGATGATTGACAGGGGGGCTGAGCTGACGCTGCAACGCAGCCAGGCGGACTAAGCAGGGGGCGAACGGCGGGAAGTGCGAACTCAGACCTCGAGTCTTCCTCAGCAGCAGTCCAACCCGGGTAGCTCTTTAGAAAATTTCTGGACGACAAGGTTTCATGACATGTGCCAGGGAAGGGATGTGCTCCAGCCTACCGATCTTAAGGGCGCCACAGATTTCGCCCGTTATCGCACACCACCTTCCCTGGGAACAAGGCTTTTTGTCCCCCAGCCAGCGCTCGGTCCGTTGGGGGAGAGCCGTCCACAGCTCCTCCCCTTGTGTGGAGGGTCTCCAAGACAGTTCATTCAACCGGGCCCCCCCCCGGTTTCTCGGGGCACATATGCCACCAAAGCCCTTTTGGTGAAAGAGCCCTGCACCATCCCTGCGGTTTTGAAGAGCGGCACCGGGGGGCCTGAGAGTCACCGTCACCACCAAACTCCACCCCAGCTCACCCATGAGCTGTCACAGAGATAATTTCGCCTTTGGGCCTGCTTACATCCATTGTCGGTGGTGAGATGGACTTTTCCGGGCAAAGCCTTGAAAAATTTTGAAGCTGGGTACCAGGGCAGGGGCGGCTTTTTTTTGGGAAAGAAAGCCTGCTCGGCTCTGGTATTGGGGGGAGCAAGGGGCCATGACGGGGGGGAACCCCTCTGTGTCTCCAACGGAAAGGCAACATTTCCAAGGGCAAAAGCCTGGGAATGCCGACATTCAGGGTTTTGGCTTTTTGGGGGGGTTTTGGTTAAAAATGTTTTTTTTGCTCCCAAACCTTTAAGACAGAAGGTGGCGCTAGACTGGGGCCCTTACGGGGTGCGGTCACAAAATGAAAAGGAAAGGGGTAGGGTGGGGCTCGGGGTGCTGATGGTACTCGGTGACGGTGGAGGCTGAAGCGGAGCTGATCCCTATCATGACTCTGAAGACATGGGCACTGAGGAAAGCTTGGTGGGGGCAGGAGAGAGGCGGAACAGAGGGGTGGACAGTGGTTTTGGGGGGCCCGGGGTCGGTCCCGGGCCTTTTTTTTGGGCCCGTTGCCTACTTTCAACTCATGCATTTGCTGCATTGACTAAATTTGGTGTTGGTTTTAAACACCTAAGATTCTTCACTAATTTTGGTTTACGGCAAAGGCGAACATACATCGCTGGGTGAATCAGAGGCTTGCTCAAAGAGGCCCAGGGTTGAAGGTCCTGGGCCTTTTTATGGCGATAAGCGAGGAGCGGGGTTTCCGCTGACCGGGGCTGGCGGGGAACAAACAGAACTTCTGCACCCCCCTCTCCCTTTTGAGGGGGGGACCCGACTGACACTACCCCATCGTCTTCCTCCCGCCCGTATAAGCGCTCACAAGCAAATTCCTGCGAAAAGACCAACGTTGGTCCGCAATGTCGTTCACATCATCATCATCAACACAGGTGACTTGTCGTCCTGACATTCTGCATCCAGAACTGCTACAAAACAAGAGGACTGCAAGGCGTTTGCCGACCCCGCCCGGTATTTTTGCCCCATTGACCGCTTCTTTCCTCCTCCTCGATGGCATCAGTAACTGGGGGTCAGAGCAGACAAAATTATCATCTTTGGCCTCTTGACTCTTAACATGTCCCTTTTGACCCCAACCGCATTTTGTCATCAAAGAGGTCTTCAGAAAATGGATTATCCACAGTGGTGGGGACAAAGAGTTGACAATTTGGGCTGCCTTGCTTCATGTTGAACGGATGCTATGATGCTATGACGACATTTGTGGCCGTGACTGGGAGGACGAGAGGTAAGACTGCTGGATGCAGGTTGCATTAACCACTGAAGAACAGATTTGCGATGCTGTTTTTTACTGAGATTTACAGGCCCTACCCAGCGATGACAGGGCCTGACGGTTCTGCAACTGACGATCCCTGGGATGCGTGTTGTCGCCAGCACTGGAAGGAGCACCTTCTCTCGTACCTCTACCTCCATGTCCTACCCCCCTCTTTGCTCGCTTACCACCTGAATTTCGCTCCAATGTTCAGAAAGATAAAAATTTGAGAAGGTATGGAAGAGTTTTGGAAAGTCTCTTATTAAAAGACGGCAAATCACAGCTATTCCAAATCCCTCAAATCAAAACAAAATTGCTGGATTAAAATTTAAGTGCCAGGTGCCTCAAACAACAAATCTTGACTGACCAAAAGTGAAAAAAACACCTGTCTGAATGTATACGGATAAATAAACGGTATTTTTGGCACCTATCAATTCACCGGTAGTGACTAGAAATTGCTGTATTCAAATTTAACTGCAAAGTAGCTCTATCAACAAAGCTTGACTGACCAAAAGTGAAAAAAACACCTGTCTGAAATGTATACGGAAATAAAAAAGGGATTTTTGGCATCTATCAATTCACCTGTAGTGACTACAAAATTGCTGTAAAAATTTTAACTGAAAGTACTCTATCAAAAAAGCTTGACGACCAAAAGTGAAAAAAACACCTGTCTAAATGTAACAGAAATAAACGTTTTTGGCACCTATCAGTACACCTGTGGTGACTAAAAGTTGTGGATTAAAAATGACTGAAAGGTGCCTATCAACAAAGCTGGCCTGCCCAAAGTAAAAAACACTATCGAAATGTAACGGGATAATAAAAGGTTTTTTTTGGCACCATCAATTCACCTGTGGTACTACAAAATTGCGTATTAAAATTTTAACTGCAAAGTACCTATCAACAAAGCTTGACTGACCAAGGTGAAAAAAAACCTGTCTTAAAATATATACGGATAATAAACAATTTTTTGGGCACCTATAATTCCCCGGGGTACACAAAATTGCTGTATTTAAAATTTTAAACGCAAAAAGCTCTAAAACAAAGTTTGACTGCCCAAAAATGAAAAAAAAACCTGTCTAAATGTATACAGAAAAAAAAAGGGGAAAATTTGGCCCCTATCAGTACATTTTGGGGTGACACAAATTTCGGTTTCTTTTTTAACTGCAATGGCTTACAAAAAGCTGGCCTGCCCCAAAGGAAAAAAACACGTTCGAAATTATAGGGGATAATAAAAGGTATTTTTTTTGGCACCTACAATTCCCCTTTGGGGTGACACAAAATTGCTGTATTAAAATTTTAACTGAAAGTACTCTATCAACAAAGTTTGACTGCCAAAAGTAAAAAAAAAACACCTGTCTGAAATGTATACGAAAAAAAAAAATAATTTTGGCACCTATCAGTACCCCCGGGTTTGGTGACTACAAAGGTGGCTTTTCAAGAAAGCTGGCCTGCCCAAAGTAAAAAAAAACACTATCAAATGATACGGGATAAAAAAAGGTTTTTTTTTGGCACCTACAATTCACCTGGGGTGACACAAAATTGCTGGATTCAAATTAACTGCAAAGTAGCCATCAAAAAAGCTTAACAAACCAAAAGTGAAAAAAACCCCTGTCTAAATGTAACGATAATAAAGGGAAATTTTTTGGCCCCTATCAATCACCTGATGACAAAAAATTTGCTGTATTCAAATTTAAACTGCAAAGACTCTATAACAAAGCTTGACTGACCAAAAGTGAAAAAAACCCCTGTCTATATGTATACAAAAATAAAAGGGAATTTTGGCACCTACAGTACCCCCTGGGTGTCTACAAAGTTGCTGGATTCATATTTAAACCCTGCAAGGTGGCTCAAATCAAAAAAGCTGCCTGCCCCAAAAGGGAAAAAAAAAACACGAAACTGAAATGTTATAGGGGATAATAAAAGTTTTTTTTTGGCCCCTATAAATTCACCTGTGGTGACTACAAATTGCTTATTCAAATTTATCTGCAAAGTACTCTATCAAAAGCTTGACTGCCCAAAATGAAAAAAACACCTTTCTGAAATGTATAGGGATAAAAAATTTTTTTTTTGGCACCTATAAATACACCTGTGGTGACTAAAAATTTGCTGTATTAAAATTTAACTGCAAAGTTTCTCTATAAACAAAGCTTGACTGAAAAAAAGTGAAAAAAACACCTGTCTAAAATGTATACGGATAATAAAGGGTTTTTTTTTTTGGGGCACCTAAATTCACCTGTAGTGATACAAAATTCTGTTTTTCAAATTTAACTGCAAAGTAGCTCACAACAAAGCTTGCTGCCCAAAAAGTGAAAAAAACACTTGTCTAAAGTATACAATAAAAAAAGGAATTTTTGGCACCTATAAATTTTCACCGGGGTGACTACAAAATTGCTGTATTCAAATTTAACGCAAAGTAGCTCTATCAAAAAAGCTTGACTCCCCAAAATGAAGAAAACACCTGTCTGAAATGTATACGGGAAAAAACGGTTTTTTGGCACCTATAAAATTCCCTTGGTGACACAAAATTGCTGTATTCAAATTTAACTGCAAAGTAGCTCACAAAAAAGCTACGACCAAAAGAAAAAAAAACACCTTCTAAAAAGTATATGGATAAAAAAAGGAATTTTTTGGCACCTATCGTACACCTTTTGTGACACAAAGTTGCGGATTCAAATTTAACTGAAGTGGTCTATCAAAAAAGCGGGCCTGCGCCAAAGTGAAAAAAACACTATCAAAAATGTAAGGGATAAAAAAGTTTTTTTTTGGCACCTATCAACCTGTTTGACCAAAATTTGCTGGATTCAAATTTAACTGCAAGGGGGCTTATCACAAAGCGGGACTGGGAAAAATTGAAAAAGAAAAACCTATCTGAAATGTATACTATAATAAAAGTGGATTTTGCACCTAACAAAAGACCGCTTTTACTAGAAAAATTTACCTAAATAAGGCAATGCAATGTCAAAACAAAGTTTTGGCTGTACAATACCAGTATCCTTTATAGAGCTTGTCTTGTTCCCCCCCCGGGCCCCCCCTCACGCTCCCCCCCGTGATTTTTACAGCAGCAGATGCTCCTTTAAAATTCCTGCTTATACCTAAAATCGAAAATCTCGATCAAAACTAAGTTCTAAGGATCACAGCTAAAAGTAGAGCTGCTCTGTGAAAAAAAAAGAAAATTTCGCTGAGCTGTTTTGCTGAGTTTTTTTGGACAAGCAAGCGCACTCCACTGCTAGCCCGCTGACACACACTGATCATGAACAGGAAGGGCTGTTTTTAAAACGGTCTGTATTTTTCCAGCCAATCGCAACCATACACATCCCAGCCCCCCCTTACTCGCACACCGTCTCACCCTGCCAATTCCAGGCTGTTTTTCGGCCCCCAAAAAATACAGGAATATCGTAAAGGGCGCGTTTAATAGATTAGCACTTTTTAAAACCTAAATATCGCTAATCGAAAAAATCCGATCAACGAAAACCGTGCCGTTTCAACTTTGTCGATAAAACGCCAACACTCCCCCAGGAAATTGTTCTTGTGTGTGTGTATATATTTTTGTATTGTTTATTATGATTAATCTAAAGCACATGAGTTATGACAATGAGCAGCTTGTTGAATCCTTCTTGAAGGTTGTGGTGTGTGTGTGGTGTGAATAAAACATCTATCTGCTCCCAGCATGCTCATAAGGCAGTGATGTTTAGATGCTTCCAATAATGTGGAGCACACCACTGACACCTGCGGCTAAAATGGTTTGGGATTGACTGGTTGGGTCAGTGGTATGTAATTTGGAGCCAAACAGTGTGAACGTTTGCATTCAAACAATGTCCCTGACTATCAACTGGGCGACGGTTGCATTCTTTGGTTCTCTAATGCCCTTCAAACATGACACATGTATCCTAACCCAATGGGCAAATATGCCTTGCTTACCACATGGAGTCAAGGTGACACTGAACCCCAATTACTTGATCTTGACCTGTTGTAATTAGGGCCAAGCTTGTGAGACAGACATGACAACACATGGATGACTTGTGTGACATTGTCGCTCTGGCAACATTACCCAATCTGATTGGCAGGTTGAAAACGGAGATGTTGGCTGGCAACTTGACCTTACTTGCAACAGGTTTGTTTACTCAGTTCCCAGGGTCATTAGTGACTAGTGTGTTTGTAGCTTCCTTATTTGGCTGATTGCTTGGATGCAGACTGGATAGAGAATATCTTCAGAGGTTTGCTTGGATGAGTGGAAAATATGTGCAAAGATTGATGGCCAGACTTGGGTGAGACAAGTGTACTTAGTTCTAACTTGGACATGGAGATTATTTGCGGGGCTTAAGGTGAGAACTATTGTGCCTTTTTTGTCTTGCCGTTCGTCAAGACGGGCGGCTTTCAGATTGGTTGCCAGTCTAAGGTCATTGTTCTTTATTTGAGGCTGAGTTGGTGATGTATTGTCGCACGAAAAGACGTCCGTAAACACCTCCAGAACTAAGGCCGGTGAGCGGAGAAATCCATGTGGGAGAGCCACAGGTCCAACCAAGACCTGTGGTGTGCTGGTTGTTGGTGGACATACTAAATCGAATAAAAAGTGAATGAAGAACAAAGACATTTGTTCCAAACCACACACAAAAAACGAATAAATCTGTGGCACCTCTGGGCAACATGTGGCCACCATGGGAGCAACATCTGGCCAACATGTGTGCTACATCTGCATTGGCTTATGTGCTGTGACATTAGTGTAATTTTCAGGGACTTGGAAATACATTTGGTAGTGGCAATATTTTGTGTTGCAAATCATCCATATATTGTCATTAATGTGATTGCTCTAAATGTGTTTCGACATTGATGTAATTTTTGCCCCACTTGTATATGTCTGGTGATGAAGTAATTCATGTCACTAAGCAAGCCATTTTATTCTTCATACTGTGTAATGTATCTGTGTGTCGAAATCCGTTCCGTAATTACATTGCAAATACGCGCCCCAAACTGTGGCACGTATTGGCAAAATTAATCCGGAACAGAGTCGGAGATACGGTCCCCATCGTAAATAATGTGGACTGTACTTCAGATGCGAAATCCGTTACTGATTTTCCTTGAAAATACGTGCCACACTTTGTGGCCCGTCTTTGCAAGATCATTACGGAACTGATTTCGGCACGGAGAGAAATTACACAGTATGATAAATAAAAAGCCGTGGTTATTGAAATGAATAACTTCAGCAACAGACAAAACCAAGTGGGGGAAACATTACTTCAAGGCATAAACACATTTTGGACAATCACACTAAGGTTCCCTCAAAAATAGATCCATTACACATTGTATTCTAAAGTACCTGGAAATGCCACTAATGTGACAGCACATTAGCCAATGCAGATGTGGCACACGTTGCCCAGAGGTTGGCCAGATGTTGCACAGAGGTTGCCCTGAGGTTGGCCATATGTTTGCAAACACATTTTCGAGAACAACCATTTTCGAACGTTTTGCCCGGCTTTGAATTTAATGCAATTCAGTATATCCAACTTAAGGCTTGCTGGGACCTGTGGACCTCCAAGCAGGATGTTTCTGGACCAAACATTGAGAAAACGAGAGTACTGCTGGCAGTGTCGAACTCGAGCACATTACAAGAATTCCGCGCTGCACTTGGACTTCGCCGCTCAGAAAGATCACATTAAACTCGAGCACATCAAATTTTCGATACCCCCATATTATTGTTCATTTTATCTACACATCGGCACAACTTCGTCTTATCATGTAATTTCTGCCATGTACAGTTTTATTCCAGATTGCATTAGAAAACCCATAAGAGAGTCGCTCGCTCTCCCATTAGTCCAAATAACGGCGCCTCTTTTAACTTAGCCAATCACAAACAGAGCACGCTTTGCCTTTCTTTTCCCCATAGAACTCTATGAGAAAGTAGCTCAGCCGCTGATTGGCTAAGCTGGACGAGCCCCTCTTCCCCCCAACCAATCACAGTACTACAATATTTCCAATAGACAGTAATAACTTTTAGGGCGCCCTTCTATCGCGCCCTTCTTTCTCCATTCCAAATAGACGCACTACATTTGATTGGTGGATTCAAATCTGCTGCCTGGGCTCAACCAATCAGCTCTTTTCTGGCTTTTTACTGTTTTTTTGAACTGTCCGCCTTTTCATTTGATTGGTCCACACTTCTCCATAGCTTATAATGGTTCACTGTCACTCCTATTCTGATTGGCTGGTTTTTCCCGACCAATGAGAAGAGCTTAAAGAATTTTTAATTACTGTATTTTCCCCGCCCAAAGTTCTATATCCCAATTCCTAATGTAGCGCCGGGGACGGCGACAAACGCGTTGTTAGTGATTTGACTCATTTATGTTTATAGATGGTTTCAGCTCTTTTTCTGAGAATATTTCACCCCGAATAAAAATGATTTTTTTATTCATACTCATGCCGCATGGCGCTGAGCGCCGAGATTGCATTGCGCCGATCTCTCCATAGACTACAATGGGAGAAGTAGCTCGCGCTCTGATTGGCTGGGATAGCCAAGCCCCTGCTAGCTCAACCAATCAGCTCTTTCTGCCTTTTTAAATGTATTTTGAACTGTCCCGCCTTTGATTTTGATTGGGCAATACTTCTCCACAGGGTTTTAATGGTTCACTGGGTTTCTCCCATTCTGATTGGCTGGTTTATGCCGACCAATGAGAATAGCTTTCAGAATTTGAATTATTGAATTTCCCGGCAATTTCCAAGATCCTAATTCTTGATGTTCCGCCGTTCTAGATTTTTGGAAAGTGATTATTTTTTTTTTGGGGGAGGTTTGAGCTCTTTTTCTGAGAATGTTTGCCGCCTTTATAAAGGCGATTTGGGCGGAATCATACTCCATGCCGCACGGAGCTGAGCGCCGAGATTTCTCTTGCGATCTTCTTCTATGTTTCCACTCATGTTTAGTTCTGGCTTCACGTCGCCTCCGCCGGATCATTTAGTCCATTACATGTAAAGTCCGCCTCGCCAGTGTGTGGGGCGCAATGCGGGACTTAAGGCGCAGTGCGGCGCTGCGCCTATGATTTGCCGTCCGAGGTAGTGCACTCATACATAGCTGGAAAAGTCCGCCGCGCCTCGCCAGTGTGTGGAGCGCATTGCGGGGACTTAGGCGCAGTGCGGGACTGCGCCTCATCTTCGCCGTCCGAGGAGGTGCGCTCATACATGCGGTGAAAAGTCCACCGCGCCTCGCCAGTGTGTGGGGCGCAATGCGGGACTTAGGCGCTGTGCGGGACTACGCCGAACATGTATTCCGACTCGAGCCAGGCTGTAAAACAGTGATAAATCATTAAGGATGACTGTGCGGAGTATGAATAAAAAAATCACCTTTATAAAGGCATCAAACATTCTCTGAAAAAGAGCTCCCACCTACTAAAAAAATACATAAATAAAATCACTTTCCAAAAATCAAGAACGGTGCTACATCAGGAATTTGGATATTGAAAATTGCAGGGAAATACAGTAATTCAAATTCTGTAAGCTATTCTCATTGTTCGGCATAAACCCGCCAATCAGAATAGGAGTGACAGTAACCATTAAAACCTATGGAGAAGAATTGACCAATCAAATTCAAAGGTGGGACAGTTCAAAATACAGTAAAAATGCAGAAAAGACCTGATTGGTTAAGCTTGCGGGGGCTTGGCTACTCAGCCAATCAGAATAGGAGCGACAGGGACCCATTAAAACCTATGGAAAAATATTGACCAATCAAAATCAAAGGCGGGACAGTTCAAAATACAGTAAAAATGCAGAAAAGAGCTGATTGGTTAAGCTTGCGGGGGCTTGGCTAGCTCAGCCAATCAGAATAGGAGCGACAGGGACCCATTAAAACCTATGGAAAAATATTGACCAATCAAAATCAAAGGCGGGACAGTTCAAAATACAGTAAAAATGCAGAAAAGAGTTGATTGGTTGAGCTAGCTGGGGCTTGGCTATCCCAGCCAATCAGAGCGCGAGCTACTTGTCCCATTGTAGTCTATAGAGAGATCGGGGCAATGAAATCTCGGCGGCATGGAGTATGATAAAAAAAATCATTGTTATTAAGTGTAAAATATTCTCTGAAAAAGAGCTGAAACCTTCTATAAACATACATTAATAAAATCACTAACAACGCGGTTGTCGCCGAGACCGGCGCAACATCAGGAATTGGTATATTCGAAATTGCCGGGAAATACAGTAATTTAAAATCTGTAAGCGTTTCTCATTGGTCGGCATAAACCAACCAATCAGAATAGGGGCGACAGTGTCCCATTAAAACCTATGGAGAACTATTGAACAATCAGAATAAGAGCGACAGGGACCCATTATAACCTATGGAGAAATATTGACCAATCAAAATCAAAAGGCGGGACAGTTCAAAATACAGTAAAAATGCAGAAAAGAGCTGATTGGTTGAGCTAGCGGGGGCTTGGCTATCCCGGCCAATCAGAGCGTGAGCTACTTTCTCATAGAGTTCTATGGGAAAAGAAAGGCAGAGCGAGCTCTGTTTGGGATTGGCTAAGTTAAAAGAGGCACGGTTATTTGGACCAATGGGAGAGCGAGCGACGCTCTTATGGGTTTTCTAATGCAATCTGTAATAAAACTGTACATGGCCAAAATCAAATGATAAGACTACAGAAGTTGTACCGATGTGTATATAAAATGATCAATAATATAGGGGTAAAGACAAAAAAATATTAATTCAATAAAATCATGTTTATTTCTTTATTTTCGTTAGCCAAGGATCAACAGTATGGGTGTAACAAAAATAATCATTTGATTTCGGCAATGTACAGTTTTATTCCAGATTGCATTAGAAAACCCATAAGAGCTTTGTTCGCTCTCCCATTGGTCCAAATAACTGCGCCTCTTTTAAATTAGCCAATCACAAACAGAGCTCGCTCTGCATTTCTTTTCCCATTCTCTATGAGTTCTATGAGAAAGTAGCTCGCGCTCTGAATGGCTGGGATAGCCAAGCCCCCGCTAGCTCAACCAATCATCTTTTTTCTGCCTTTTTACTGTATTTTGAACTGTCCCGCCTTTGAATATGATTGGTCAATATTTCTCCATAGGAAATAATGGGTCCCTGTCGCTCCTATTCTGATTGGTCAATACTCCTCCATAGGTTAGAATGGGCCACTGTCGCTCCTATTCTGATTGGTCAATACTCCTCCATAGTTTAGAATGGGCCACTGTCGCTCCTATTCTGATTGGCTGGTTTATGCCGACCAATGAGAAGAGCTTAAACAATTTGAATTACTGTATTTCCCGGCAATTCTCTATACTGCAATTCCTTATGTAGCGCCGGTCTCAGCGACAACCGCGTTGTTAGGGATTTAACTGATTTATTTTTAGAGAAGGTTTCAGCTCTTTATCTGATAATGTTTTACACTTAATAAAAAAAATTTTTTTTATTCAATCTCCATGCCGCACGGCGCTGAGCGCCGAGATTGCATTGCGCCGATCTCTCCATAGACTACAATGGGAGAAATAGCTCTGATTGACTGGGATAGCCAAGCCCCCGCTAGCTCAACCAATCAGCTCTTTTCTGCCTTTTTACTGTATTTTGAACTGTCCCGCCTTTGACTTTGATTGGTCAATATTTCTCAATAGGTTTTAATGGGTCCCTGTCGCTCCTAT
Source organism: Phyllomedusa bahiana (assembly GCA_025379985.1). Classification (NCBI taxonomy): domain Eukaryota; kingdom Metazoa; phylum Chordata; class Amphibia; order Anura; family Hylidae; genus Phyllomedusa; species Phyllomedusa bahiana. The sequence continues at coordinate 66,509 of JAODAL010016703.1, read as the reverse complement.
TCTGATTGGCTGGTTTATGCCGACCAATGAGAATAGATTTCAGAATTTGAATTACTATATTTCCCGGCAATTTCCAATATCCTAATTCTTGATATTGCGCCGCACTTTGCCGACTCGCGATTGTACATGCCTCGGAGTTTTCGAGCGCGCCGCGTCCTGCCCCGGAACGCCTACTGCGCGCCCACACCGCGGCCATTGCACGCCCCTTCATGTGAGGCGCATCCCTGCGTCCGACAGCGGATTCGGGCCGGTGAGGCGCAGGATACTCCAGAAAACAGACGTAAAGCCCGATCATGTCGCCTATAGTGCCTTAATAATAATAAACTTTGTTAGTTAATAAAGTCAACTATACACAGAACAATGTTGTAATAGCCATATGGTTGTAGATAACAGCTGTGTACTGGCACTCTGCAGACCATCCAGTATAAATTATTTCAGTTCCATTATACTCAATGACCCACAGCTGATGTCTTCTCTTAATGGAGTTGTTCACTTTCATATTTCTTCTCCATCCTGCCCAAACTGTCAGGACAATTTGTTCCAGTCATGATCCGCCTCTACATAATTTGCCACACAAACCTCTTGCTCCACATTTCTTGCATTCTCATATCGATACACAAATTCCCAATTTGATGTGTCCTTAACAGTAATAATTTCCCCTATGGTACTAGTGCTCCAGAGGTAACTGTATCTTTTTAGTGTTACACAATAATACTATCCCCTACTTTTTCAACCTTCAGATCTCACAGTGTAAGTGATGCTCTTAGTGCCCTCATTTGGAAACACTGCTTCTTTTGTGCTTCTGCTTAGTTATAATGCTCCCTTTATGCTCCTGCTTAGTAAGAATACCCCTTTGTGCCCTCCCAAGTAATATTCCCGTCTTTATAATCCAATTAGTAACAAGGCCCCTTCTGTGCCTGCACTCAGTAATAGTGCAACTGTTGGCACCTACTAAATAATAATGCTTTTTTATTGGTAATAAAGTCAGAGGTGTTATTATAATCTTAAAACATCCAGGGCACAGTCCTTCTTTGTTACATTTTGTTCAATAGGGCTAGGTTCACACAGTGTTTTTCACAACACATCGTGAACTGCACTGTGTATTTTGTACAGATAAAAAAGTAGGTTCCTGTCACAAATTTTACACTTGTTGCACATATATACTGTCTTCACTCCACAAGTACACTATTAGGGATGAGCGAATCGATTCTAACAAAGTGGAATCCGTTTAGAATTACAGGGAAAATTCGATCTGAATGAAGCCAAAGTTCATGGCGATTCGCGGTAACGAATCTAAAATGGCCACAAGCACATGGTGTGACATGGGGCAAAAACTTTGGGGGGAAGAAAGGAATACCCTCAATACATGTGCAGACTGCAGCCAATCAGAGCCAGCCACTTTGTGATGTCACAGCCTTAAATACGGCAGCCATTTTAAAATTTTGCCACTTTCCATATGTTCCTATGCAAAGATCTGTCTGTAGCGCACTAGATTGCACTCTGTGCAAAATACTTCCGATTTCTCAGCTACTGGGGTGAAAGACCTTCACAGGCGTGTGTCATATACACACCTGTTCTTGAACTAGCGTTTTTTATTTTGGGATATCTGTGGCCGAGTAAATTTACCTTTTTTGGGGGGTATTCTTGAAAATCCAGGGTGTTGTTTTTCTGCCCCAACACCCTAAAAATCCATAAATTTCAGTCTCTAGGGTATTTTGTTCTGGGCCCAAATTTGGGGGAATTCTGTTGAAATTCATGTGTGTATTTTTTCATATACAAATCTTCATTAAAAGGTTTGTTGTATTGTAAATTTTTTGATCAAACATATGTCAGACAGAGAGGGCGGCCCTTCACATGGAGTGGCAGTGGCACAAATGTTTGGAGCAGGCCAGTACAGCACAGTAAGGGGATGTCCAGAAGGGGTGACTGGGCAAGGAGAGTTTACGGGTGTCATTAGCGGCCTAAACCCAAACGGTTCTTGAGGTTGACTAGGTCTCAACCCCCCCCCCAATGACATCTGAGAACCCCACCCCAAAAGGGCGGTGGGTTCTTAGAAAAAAACCCTTAGTTGGGATGGCCCGGAGCAGGTCAGGGGCCCTCCCTGTCCTCAACCCCCCTGGGCCCTTTGGTTCCCTCAGCCAGAGAATACTATATGCTGTGGCTTGCACCACTATTCACGAGGACAAATATTTTGGGGCAGTAGCAGCTACTTGGGAGCAAAGACTGGGGCGACATCCATGCTTCTTGCAGTAGGCGGCAAGTAGTGATGGGAGAGTGGATGGGGGGGTTTGTTGCGAGCTCAGGCTTGTTTTTCCCAGCCGTTGAGGAGGACAACGTGGGCGGCAAAAACAATCGAGACATGTAGCCGACGCCTTTGGGAGTGGGGAAAGCAAGGGGTTCACAATCATCTTCATCATCCCCTTCCCTCGGGGAAAAAAAGCCAACAAATTGATAAAGTGGCGGGGGGGCAGCAGGGTGGCAGCAGTGCGATTTGGAGCCAAAACCAAGGCTGTGGGAGACCCCCGAAAATTCGCAGGTCCCTTCCAGCCCAGAAAGTAGTGGCGCAGAGGCTCAACGAGGCAGCGGTGGTAGCAGTCAGTCAGCGCGGAGCGTTGATGGTAAACTCACCTACCCGGCGGAGTGGCGGTTTTTTGTCAAGACACTAGAGGAGGTGAACATGGGGTTTTTGAAAATCTGGGGCAGAAAGTAAGCGGGAAAAGGACCAATGTTAAAAACCTGGCCCTGTGTCAACATAGGGCAGCGCACCATCCAGGGGCCGGGGAGAAATGTGTCTAAATGTGGTGGTCCATCCTGACGCAAAAAAGCACACCCTGGGCCATTTCGGCAGAAAAGGCTCCATCACCTTGCAGAAGGGAGCTTTTTGTTTTTCCCCCATCATCCCCCGCCCAGATGCCTTGCTCCTCGCCCACATCACCCAGCAGTGTTCAAAAGGTATTGCCAAGAGACACATTATCACCCCACCTCCTACGGCACAAAACTACCATGCTCCTGTTAAAGTTGATGGTACTGCATCCCTTTTTTTTCAAGTGGTGGATGAGGGCTTGTGCCGAGGGAGGGGGAAGCCCAAAGCTGTCATTTTTTTTCAAAAAAGGCAGTACCAGCCCTGCACAAACAGTAAAAGAAGTTGGGCCGCCCTTGGCCTGTTGGTTTCTTCCAAAGTGCACGGCAGCAAAGTGTGAAGCTGTTACTACGGTCAGAGAAACTGTCCTTTAGGCCCACGGGTAAATGTGCTTCCTCCCCCACCACCCTTTTGGGGACTGGAACATGTTTCCCCTCCGGGTTGTCAAAGCTCATCCTGAAAACCAATGTCGTCTCCTCCTCCTACACCCTACCCCAAGTCTTATGCTCCTCCTCAACCCCATTTGCAGGGCAGGGCGGGGGGTTCACAATTCTACATGGTTTGCCTGGGCAAACAAAGTTAACAGGGGGGGAACTTTTGGGTCATGCAAGATGAAATAAATTTGTGCTTCTCCGCGAAAAACAAAAATCAAACCCCCGTGAAGACAAAGAAAAACATGGGGTCCACTACATCGAGGGGGCTAGCTACCTAACTGCATCACATGTGTTTAATTTGGTTGTCAAACGGTTCCTCAAGCTTCCCCCCCACTCAAGATGTTCAAAAATGGGCAGGAACTTTGCATGCACTTTAAACCATCCTAGCCCCAAGCACCCCTCCTTGAGCTGCAGTGGCGAACGCCACCCCCCCCCACAGGCAGATAGTGAAGTTTCACCCAATGAAATTTCCCGCCTCCATAGTTGGACCCCAAATTTTGAACAGAGAAGGCCCTTAAAAGATTTTTTGACCAGGCAAACGGAGTACTTTCCCCCGGGGAATTTTTTACGTCATCAGTGGGAGCTCATACATACACCTCCCCTTTCTCAGGGCCCTTTTAGGAGGCCACGTTATCTGCAGTTATCAGGACTTTGGAATGAACAATGTCATTCCATTGCTTTTGCTGGAACAGACTGCCCAAACTGTTCGGTCGGGGACGAGATGTAGCGACACACCTCCGGGACATGATTGGTGGGGCCTGAATGGAGGAGGAGGAGGGGGGATTGGGGCACAAGCATGTCTGGGGAAATGATGGTTTTTCTACCAGGTGACGGGGAGGGGGAGAAAAAGCAGCCAGATGAGGTAGAGGGGGGATATGGAAAGAAGGCAATGACCCAACACACCATAGCAGTATACAGTGAAGAAGGAGGTAGGGAGTCCCTCAGAGTCACTTGTGCAGATGGTCCGCTGCATGCTGATTTGCCTGGGTGGTCACAGACGAATATTCACCATCCCAAGGGATGATTCGGCTCTCCCCCCCTTTGACCCTCACTACGGTCCAAAATGGAGCCTTTTTCACCTGCCGAGAGGGGAGAACAAAACTCAAGAACTATAAAAAACCCTATGTATAGTTGGCTGCTACCTTTCCTCACCGCTCATGTACCCTGCCATGGCTGCGGGGACGGGAAAGGGGGGACAGGAGCAGTACCAGCCCCCATCAGCAGAAACCCGGTCGGGAGTCATGGTGACAGTTTCCTTACCCGCAGGGGGGAAAGGGTACTCACCAGCAGCACCTGGAAACAGACCAGCAGGTGGTGGCCACTTGGACACACTCTGTCACCCCACATAAAAGTCCGCTGGACTATTTGGCACCCAAACTGGATTGGGCCGCAACTTCCCCTTTTTGCACTGGAGAAGTGTCCTGCCCCCATATGTGGCATCAAAGCAGGTGATCAGTGCGGGGGGGCCATAGTTACCCCAAAGAGAACTCGTTTGTCCCCCAAATAAGGCGGGAGACTCCCTTTGTCAAATGAATCAGGCGGGACACCCAGGATTTCTCCAAAACATGTCTGATGCATCAGATTAGATCACCCTGAAAGCCTCACCAAAACTTTGAGAAAATTTGTTGGTTTCTTCTGGCTACCTCCTCCTACTATTCTGATGCTGCCACCATTCCTCAAACTGTCATTGTGCCACCTTTCCCGCATGATGTGTTTCTGATGTGCTGCCAAAACCCCATCTAAAATGTATTGTGCCCAATCTGTGGCCCCACTCATGATGCTGCCCTCTCCTCAATTTGTCATTGTGCCGCTCTCTGACCTCATGCTGCTGCTGCTGTTGCTGCCCCCACTTTCACACTCTGTTATTGTGCAAATCTGTGGCCTACTCCGGTTGGTGCCCAATCCTTAATTTGTCATTGTGCCACTCTGTGGCCTACTCATGCCGGGACCCCACAAACTGCATTGTGCCACTCTATGGGCTACTCAGCTGCTGCCCCCTCCACAATTTTCATTGTGCCCCCTAGGTCTACTATGTTGCTGCCACCTCCACAACCTGTATTTTGCCCTCTGGCCATCATGGCTGCGCCCCCCCCCACAAATCTGTATTGTGCACTCTATTTACCATGGTGCGCCTCCTCCACAATCTGTCATTGACCACTCTGGGCCTACTCATGTTGCTGCCACCCCACAATCTGTCACTTTTCCACTCTAGGACTCTCATGAGCGCCACCCCCCCAAACTGTCATTGTGCCACTCTGTGGTTATTAACTGCTGCCCCTCCCCAATCTCATTGTGCCACCTGTGGCCTAATCATGCTGCTGCTACCTCTACAATCTGTCATTTTGCCACTCTGTGGGGCCCAATTATGTTGCTGCAACCCCACAATTGTCACTTGCCTTCTGTGGCTATCTGATGCTGCAAACCCCACAATCGTCACTTGCCATTTGTGGACTACCCTTGCTTCCACCTCCTCAATTTGTCATTGTGCATCTCTGTGGTCTACTCATGCTGCTGCCACCGCCACATTGTGTCATTGTGCCTCTCTGTGGCCTACTCATGTTGCTGCCACTTCCACAATCTGTCCTTGCCCCAGGGGGACTACTCAGATGCTGCCACCTCCACAATCTGTCATTTTGCCATCATGGTCTCTCATGCTGCTGCCACCTCCCCCAACTGCAAAGCAACTTGGGATACTCGTGATGCTACCACCATCTCAATTTGTCATTGTGCCACTTTGAGGCCTACTCATGCTGCTGCCAAACTGACCACTCTCTCAGTCGACTACCCTGTGCTTTCTTAATGCTGTTCCCACCCTCCACCACTCTACGATGTTGCCATCATGTTTGGTATTCCCCTTCTTTTAATCTGTCAGAAGGAATAAAAGGACAAACACAACTGGTTATGTCTTCGGAGAAGCCGTAAGACCAGTATTACATGGTCCTGTGTTTGCATTAGGATTGTCCCCATGAATAGTAAACCAAAAACAAGAAAGGGGTACAAAAATAGAAGACTCAAATACCCATTTACTCATACTCTGTTTTTACAATGTTTTTTTTTTGGGTTTAAACAAATGATGGCGATTATGTCAACAATCGTTATCGGGCGGTAGTCATATCGGGAATTTCATGCGATAGTGATAGTAGTTTTAAATAAGCGATTGCGTCACTATCTCATCGGTCGATAGTCGATATCGTCAATTTCATGCCGATGTCCGTTAGGCAATAATAGTTATCGCCGAGCCCTAAATCTATGGGAGGGGAACAACACCTTCATTTCTTACACCCAAACAGGGCTGGAAAGCGGGAAATTTAAAACTCCAAACAGTAAACGGGAACGGCACTCTAGGCAAAAAAATGAGGTATAAAATCACAGAAAAAAGTCACAGCCCATTCACTACCCCTGTCTTGTCCCACACATAAACCCTTTAAACATGCATGACCCAAAAATTTAAAAAAGTCCAGAAGGAGTAGATTTTAACCATCATTTTTACTTAAAACTGGCACTGACTACCCCCTGTCCTGGAACCAGCATGCCCTTTAAAACCTTTTCGACCCACAGAAAAAAAAAGTGACAAAAAAGGAGTCTTTAAACCCCCATTTTTAGGATGGAATACCACCATGTTTTTGGGTTTCTTTTTTTTAATTGTATTAAATGGGGTTTTCTCACTACAGGGGTTGACTATGTTAAGCTTGCAAAAAAAAGTCTTTTGCAATATGTGGGCCATTAAAAGTGTCCACCCATTTCCTTTTTTGACAGCACCACACCCTTGAGCCACTCTTGACAAATTTTGGGAAAACAAAGTCTGTTAGAAACCAATTTTTTTACAAAGGACCTGTAGTAAGCTGCATTTTAAAGCAAAGCCCCCAAAAAATTTAAAAAAGACCCCGAGCACTTTGACAATTGTGAAAAACAAAATTTTGTTAGAAACACTTTTTTAGAATAGGGCCTGTAGATTGCTGCATTTCCAGCAGCATGACCCCAAAAAATTATAAAAATGACTTCTCAGCCCTTTTAAAAAATTGTGGGGGAAAAAATTCCATTTTAGAAGCCAAAATTTTTTGTTCCAAAGGACCATGTTTAAATATTTTTAAATCTTCACACCCACCATAAACCCCAAAACCATTGACAACGAAAAAAAAATTTAAAAGATAAAAAGTGAGTAAATGGAATAAGTTTTTTTTCATAAAAACCTTTGGTGTCTTTTACAATCTCCCCCCCCGGCAAAACCAGCAAAAGGGAACGGGGGGGAACTGGGGAAAAAACATTGCAGTAAGAAATTATCATTTAAAAAAAAATTTTAAAGGGGAAACCATTTCTTTTGGAAGAGGAATTTTTAAGTAAAACCCGGCAACTAATGGGTGACCTGGGCAATTGGGGCCCAACATCATCAGAAAACCCTTTTTCCCTTATTCATTTTGGGTGGGAGCTGATTTTTACGAGTTTTCCAATGATCTCCAAAAACTAAGATCCCCACAAGGGCCCCATCCCTGCCCAAGGGCTTTGGTCCGCCTGACCTTTATTGGGGGTTTTCTTCAAAAAAGGGCCCAAAGGTTTGGTGCAGAGCTCTTTCACCTGCCCCCCACCCCCGGTGGCCCCAACCCACAATCGCCACAATCGCTGAGCATTTTGAGAGGGGGAAATTCCCCGGGGCGGGGTTCCCCAATGTCAACAATGAGATGGGTTGACGGGGGGAGACCAAACCCAAACGCTCCCAACCCCAGCCAGGGGGGAAAACAAAGGGGGGTGCAAAAACGGCGGGAAGTGTGAGCCCCAAGACTTCGAGCCTTCCTCACAGGCAGTCCAAAACCCGGGAAAGCGTTTAAGAAATTTCTGGGACGACAATTTTTCATTGATATTGCCGGGAAAGGGGGTTTTGGCTCCACCTACCTCTTTAGGGCGGCCAGCAGATTTCTCCCTTTATCGAAACACCCCCTTTTTGGGCCCGGGCCCCAAAAGGGTTTCTTGAAACCCACCCAACGCTCGGTCTCTTACGAAGGGGCCATCCCAGCTCCTGACCTTTTATGTTGACTTTTCTCCAAGACAGATTAAATTTTCAACACGCCCCTGCTTTCTCTGGGCCGTGATGCCACCAGAGGCCCTTTTGGGGGAAAAAACCCGCACCATCCCGGGGTTTTTTGAAGACCGGCCCCGAACCTGGAGACCCCGGGTCCCCCCACCAAGACATCCAACCAGCTCACCCATTGACCCGTCACAGGGAATTATAAGGGGCCCCTTGGCCGTGCTTACAAGTCCATTTTTTCGGGGTCCAAGGGGACTTTCCCCTGGACACAGGGGAAAGCAACGCGCTTAAAATTTTTTAGATTGCCCACTGGCGGCCAGGCGGGGACGGGGCTTTTTTTCGAAAAGAAATGCCTGCCCCGCATCTAGATTTTGGGGGGACAAAGGGGGCCATAAACATGCAGAACCCGTCTGGGGCCACCAAGGGAAAAATTGGCAATTTCCCAAAGGGCCAAAAAGGCCCTGGAAAATGCTGACATTCAACTTTTGGTTTTGGGGTTTTTTTTTGGGTTTTTTAAAGTTTTTCCCTTCTGTTTCCCAAAACCCGGGTGGGACAAAAGGGCGGGTTTGCTAAAACGGGGGCAGCTTACACGTCCCCGGGTCCCCCAAAACCCTTGGGAAAAGGAGAAAGGGGTGGGATGGGTCCCCCTTGGGGGGGTGCGGGTGGAAAACTCTCCCTGGTGGGGAGGCTAAAGGGCGAGGCTGATCCCAAACATGACTCTAAAGGGCCCGGCAGCTGAGGAACGCTTGGTGGTGGGAGGAGGAGAAGTCAGAGCCAGAGGGTGTGGGGGTTTGGTTTTTGGGAACCCCGGCTCGGTTGGGGCCCTTTTTTCCGGGCCAAGTTTTCCCCCCTCCATTTTAAACCTCATGCATTCCGCTGCATGTGACAAGACATTTTTGGTGGGGGTTTTAAAACCCCTAGGAATCTTGCTCCCCTGATGTCTATAGGGCAAGGGCGGCATATAAACATCGCTGGGTAAAACAGAAGCCTGCTCAAAAAAGGGCCCAGGGCTTGAAAAAGTCCTGGGCCCTTTTTTGACGGCGATAAGTGGGGAGCGGTGTTTCCCGCTGATCTTTGGCGGGGGAAATCATCTCAGGGGATTTCTGACCGCGCCCCCTCTCACTTTTTGAGGGGCGGGAGCCGAAACTGTAAAACCAAACCACCACGTCTTCCCCCTCGTCCCAGGGGATGAAGCGTTTCGGCAACAAATTCTGCTGAAAAGCCCACTTTGGGGGATCCGAAAATGTCGTCATAAATCATAATCAACACAGGGACTTTCTCGTCTTGCCCATTCGGCATCCGGGAGCGCGTGCTAAAAAGCAAAAAAGGCATTTCCAGGCGCTGCCGACACCCCGGGGAAATTTTTGTTGTTTAAAACCGGCTTCCTTCTCCTCCTCTGATCCCCCCCCAAACCCCCTCCCCCCCCCCCCCCCCCCCCCCCGAGCACCCCCCAAAAACCAAAATCCCCCCCCCCCCCCCCTCTTTGGGGCCTCGACCAAAAAAAATCATCCTTTTTGACCCAAAAGGGAAAAATTTCCCCCCCAACCGCTTTTTGTCATAAAAGGGGAGGTCTAGAAAAAAAGGGAATTATCCACAGGGTGGGAAAAGCGAGTTGACTTTTGGGCTGCCTTCGTTTTCATTTGGACGGCTTGACAACCCGAGGGACGACATTTTTTGGCCGTGACTGGGGGGGCCCGAGGGGGTAAATTTGGCTGGATGAAAGGAAATTAAAACCAAATGAAGAACAGATTCCGACGCTGGTTTTAAACCTGAAAAATTAAACCCGGGGCCCCGACCCAACAAATTCCCCCCACGGCCTGGCAACTGACATCCCTGACGGCCCCCATGTTGTCCCGCCAGAACGGGAAGGACCCCTTTTCTTTTGTACCTTAACCCCCAAATTCCTCACCCCTCTTTTTTTCGCTTACCCCCCTGCATTACGCTCCATTTCAAAAAGATAAAAATTTAAGAAGGATGGATGAGTTTTTGACAGGGGTTTTTTATTAAAAGCCCGGCAAATCACAGCTATTTTTAAAATCCTCAAAATTTCCCTACGGGCCAAAACCTAGGTTTAAAAAAACTAAAAGCTTCTAGCGAAAAACTGTAAAATTTGGGCGGTCGGTTTTGAAGAACCAAAGACAAAATCAACAGTGTTTTTCTTCCTTCAGTCCCGGGGGATTTAAAACGCCCATTGGGGACTAGGAATTTGATTTTTTTCCCAAAAAAATATCATTCAATGCAAAAACTGCCCCAAAACCGAGATTAAAACGACCCGCAATAAAACAAATTCAAAAAGTTAAAAAGGGGGGAAGGGAGAAAATTTTTTTTTTTTGCAGAAATGCCCAAACAAAAACATTTGCTAGAAAATTTTTTCAAATCACAATTGTCGTACAACGTGGCTTTGAAAAAAAACTAGGGCCGCACCCCCCTGCAATAAAAACTATTTAAAAAAGGGGAAAGGAAAACAAACATTGGTTTTTTTGCAAAAAGAAACACCCCAAACAGTAACTACAAAATTTTCTGTACCCAAAATTTTAAAAGTAAAAAGGTGGCTTTTTTGAATAAAACTGGGGCGAACCCCCAAAGTGCAATACAGTTTTTAAAAATGTTAAAAGGGAAAAGAAAAGGGGGTTTTTTTTGAACCTATAAAATACCCCCTGCAATTACAAGAAAATTTTCCCTTTACCTAATATAAGTACAATAAGGGTCTTTGAAAAAAAAAGGGGATGCCGCCAAAGGAAAAAAACACCTTTTTAACCCCTTAAAACCCCGGGCCCCCCGTCTTTTAAACGGCGGGCTTTTCGGGTTTCGTTCTTCGCAGCGACGCCCTTTTGGGACGTCGCCCCGGGACTGGGTTTTTTGGGGCCCCCGAGCATCTCCTCCCAGACCCACCCTGCAGGCAGGGGCCAGGGGAGGAAACCCCGCAACCCGATGCTTTAACCCTTTGATTCGGGGGTGCTTTAAAACCCACCGCAATAAAAGGGGACCCCCGCTCGTCGGGTGACCCGGAACCCCCGGGTTTAAACCTGCCCGACTCAGGCCCCGGCTCCCACAGCACCTGGGGCCTAGCGGGGGCCCCCAGAGCGCGTGTATGAAGCCAGTGATTGGGACCCCATGTGGGGCTGCCTAATCACGGGCCTGTAAAACGGAACAATTACATTTTTTACAACTAAAATATGCTAAACCCACTAAGTGTAAAAAAAACAAAAAAAAAAAAAAATTTTAAAAAACAGTTCCCCTTCATGGGGGGAAAAAAAAAAAATCAAAAAACCATAAAAGTGTAAAAAAAAAAAGAATAAAAAAAAAAAAAATAAAAAAAAAAATATTTAATAGAAAAAAAAAGGTACAAAAAATTTTCACCCCACAAAAAAACCTACACAAACTTTTGGGAACCAAAACGACCGTAAAAAAACCGTAGAAATTTAAAATAAAAAAGTTAAAAAATGTGAAATGGAAAGTTGTAAAAAAAAAATTTTTAAAAAAATTTAAATAAATTTTTAAAAAAAAAAAAAAAAATACTGCAATTATTTTAAGTGTACTTAAACTATTCCCTTATAAAGTACAATTGTCTCAATAAACCTTCATCCAACTGCGTCATTGAAAAAAAAAAAAAATTACAACTTTTAAAAAACCCAAAGGGGGGGCAAAACAAAAAAAATGTTTTTTTTCATTAACTACTTTTCGGCGTTGGGTTTAAAGGAGTTGTCTCCCCACAGTGTTTCAAAGAATGCATGAAAGAAATTCTCGTCACTTTCCTGGTTCAGACAAATTTTTGCATAAGCTCCGTCTCAGTGCTGTGCTTTCAGATGCAAATTTAAATTTAGTTACCCCAAAAACTACAGCGGGGACTTCTTATCTGACCCCCCAAAACAAAAGCCTAATTACAGAGCTTTTTTTACTTGAGATAAAACAAGTTTTTTTACTGTCTGGCTGCACAGGACACGACTGACACTGCTGACCTGTGTGATGACTCACTCTCTGTTTTTCTCTTTTAACAAACAGCCCAGGAGATTTTTTTAAGACCTCGCACATCCCCCCGCTGACAGTGACCCGCCCAATCACGCAGTGCCAGAACTAGGGGGGCATTTTTTCCGCAGGCCTAGCAATGTGGGGTTATCAAATTAGGGGTATCAATTCCCACACAGGCCTTTAGGGGGGGAAACAGGGAAAACAGCCAGCGCATGAAATCACAAGATTCACTATTATAACACAAACTATCTCCAGTGCCAACACTTTTCTAAAGGACCACTGTATTGAAGATCTGAAAAAGGTTTTAATGGGACACTTTTAAAACCGAGGGAGAGAAAGGGGTGGGGGAATTTTAAAATTTTAAAGCAAAAAATTTAGACTCTCAAAATGGGCTAAAAATTCGCCACTTTATGTCGAACTATTGTGAACGTAGGTCACAAATCACGGCCCGAGGCTTTAAAAGACGCAGGGTACTGCCCTCCTCTGTCAGCCCACAATTTCCAATAGTTGCTGCTTGACCCTTTGAAATAACTTTCGCTTATATTTCATTTTGTTATTGTTAAGAATTCAAATTCTTTGAAGGGCCAAGGGGCTTTTGTGTATAAAAGTCGTGAATTTTTCAATTTCTTTATAAATCATGTCTAAAAAGGGGGACAGTTCTCTCGAAAGCTCACCATAAAATTTTACTCATTTAGCCCTAAAAGGTATCGCCGATTTTTTCATCTTCTACTTAAATTTTTACTCCCAATCCTTTTTGAGACCAAAAGTAAAAAAAACACCTTTCGAAATGTAAGGGGATAAAAAAAGGAAATTTTTTGACCAATCAATTTTTGGACTAAAAAAAATTGCTGTATTAAATTTTAACGCAAATAACTATCAACAAAGTTTGACTGACCAAAAGTGAAAAAAAAAACCTGTCTGAAATGTATACGGATAAAAAGGTTTTTTTTGCACCAAACATACACCTGGGGGTGACTAAAAGTTGCTGATTAAAATTTTAAAACTGCAAAACCCTTAAAACAAATTTGACGCCCAAAAGTAAAAAAACCCCTGCTAAATGTATACGGGATAATAAAAGGTATTTTTTTGGCACCTAAAATTTCACCTGGGGTGATACAAATTGCGGATTAAAATTTAAAAACTGCAAATAGATCTATCAACAAAGCTTGACTGACCAAAAATAAAAAAAAACCCCTTTCCCCTGAATGTATATGGAAAAAAAGGGGTATTTTTGGGCACCTTTATCAGTCCCCCTGTGGTGTAAAAAAGTTCGGGATTCAATTTAACTGCAAGGGCTCTATCAACACAGCTGCCTGCGCCAAGTGAAAAAAAAACACGTATCTGAAAAGTAATTGATAAAAAAGGTATTTTTTGGACCTATCAACCTTGGGGACTACAAAATTGCTGGGTCAAATTTTAAATGCAAAATGGGGAATCAACAAAACGGACTGGCAAAAACTGAAAAAAAAAACCTATCGAAATGTATACGAGAATAAAAAGGGGGTTTTTTCCCTAACAAAAAGACCTCAGTTACTAGAAAAGATTGATCCAATGTAAGGGAATGCAATGTCTAAACAAAGTTTTGGCTGTACAATACCATATCCTTTAAAAGAGCTTTTCTGTGTTCGCCCGGGCCCCCCCCCCCGGGCCCCCCCCCCCTCCCCCCGTGACTTTACAGCGGTAGATGCCCTTTAAAAATTCTCTGCCAACTACCTAAAATCTCAAATCTCTGATCTAACTAACTTCTAAGATCACAGCTAAAAGTAGAGCTGTCTCTGTGAAAAAATAAAATAATTTCGCTGAGCTGTTTGCTGAGCTGTTTGGACAAGGCAGAGCGCACGTCCTACTGCAAATGAGACGCTGCCCAGACATTTGATCATGAACAGGAAGGGCTGTTCTATGTAAAACGAGGTCATGTGATTTTTCCAGCCAATCGCAACCATACCATCCCATCATGACGTCGCACACACATCTCACCCTGCTCTATTCTGTAAGCTGATTGCTGGCCGCCAAAAATACAGGAAGCGCCGAAAATGGCGCGCTATTAATAGATTTTTGCACAGATTTTAACCTTTAAATTTTCGCGTGATCTAAAAAATCTGATCAACGTAAATACCGGCCGATTTCAACTTTTTTCGTTAATTTCACCAACACTAGCTTTACAATTTTTCTCTAACTAAATAAGAACTAAAATTCTCTAAGGGAGCCAAAATCCTAACCCTTCACACAAAAGGGAAGGTTTTTCCTTTAAAAAAGACTCTCTGACTTTTACAACGGGCTATTGGGACAGGCAGCAAAAAGGTTTTGGGCTCTGTAGTAAAAAAAGTGTGGGAATGGGGACGATCGGGAAAAATCCCAGCAATACATAAAAAAAGGGTCATGTAAATTTTTGCACCCTTTTGAAAACCCCATACACCGTACACGCCCACACTGACGTCTTTATACCCCCCCTCATCCCCCTTTATTTTTGACTGTTTGGGGTTTGGCCGCCAAAATGAACGGGTTAATGCCGAAAAACCCACGATAGAAAACGTGTAACTTTAAATTTTTAAGTTTTTTCCATGAAACTTTTTGCTCATCGGAAAAATTTCCGAAAAAAAAAAAAACCCTTTGCCATTTAAACCCTTTTTGTCGATATTATCGCTCACCCTTTTTCCCAATACTGATGGTTAAAAGACCATTGAAGGCGGACACTAAGGATCAAAGGAAGGGAAAAAATATAAAGGAATGTAAACTCAAAGTTACTGCTGAGATCCTCTCCACTCCTTTGGGGTGGGGGAAGGGGGCTCTACATGTATAAATTTTTTAAAGCGCCCGTCACTCCCATCCCATAGAAAAACACAACATTGTTTCAATACCAAACCACGCTCCCTATGCATAACGATCATGAAAACAATGTTTTACAAAAACCCCGAGGCCCCTTTTGCAACCAAAATAGCCTTTTGTTTTTAACACATTTTACCGCAAATTTAAAATTTTGGGGCAAAAAACGATTTTTTGCAAAAAAAATTTTTGGGGAATCGGGTGAATCAAATCGAAGAAGTCCCTCTTCCCACCTCACAAACCCAAATCCCCGTACCAACCCCGCAATTAAATCCCGGGGTTTATTGTTTTAAAAAAACAATTGTTTTAAAAAAAACAGGGGGGTTTTTCCCGTCAAGTGGGCTGCTTCCTTTTTTGAGCAGTAAGGCAGAAATCAAAAAAAGCAAGAGCTTGTTTCAGGAGGGGCATAGTAAGTGTTAAGGTATTTCGTGAATGAATAGGCAAATTTCACAAAAAAAAATCCAAAATTTTTTTCCAAAGTAGGAGAAACTGTTAAATCCCGGGATCCCCATGTGAATCAATTTTGAAATTTTCCCCCAGTCGGTTTCAAGGAAAGTACCTCCCCTTTAAAACTTACCCCCTCTGAACATCATGGGGCCCCCGCTTTTGGAGTTTTGGCCCCGAAACATTGGGAAATTATGGAACCTCTTTGGGTTAAAAAATTTAAATTTTTTTTGCAAGTTTGGTCCTTTTTCGCGGACTGCCCCTACTTTTCCCCAGAAATGTCCCTTTTCGCACAATTCCCCTTGAAAAGACTCAAGACATCATTTTAGGCCATCCAGTTACTGTTCGGCTCCTCATGATCTTCAAGGGATCCTGAAACAGTCTCAATAACCTCATCTCAGTGAACAGCGCCATCTCCGTCTGCAATGCTCAGTACTTAGAATGTCACCTTGACGAGATGTACTACTCTCAACCCAGCCCCTCTGCTTCCTCTCTCAAGGGGGGAAGATGAAGATCAGACTGTCACAGATGATTCTCTTCATGACTGCATTGAACAAATGGAGGCTGAAACCATCTTCCCATCTTCCTATTGTCTCTGCATCCAAGTTGGAGAACCCAGACTATGTCTTCTTCACAGATGGATCTAGATATGCGGATGATCAAGGACGATTCCATACAGGATTTGGTGTGGTTACCTTGCAAGAAACTGTGATGGCTGCATCTTTACCTTCGAGAATGTCAGCCCAAGAAGCTGAAGTCTAAGCTGTAACAGAAGCTTGTAAGCTCGCCGAAAGGAAGACTGTGAACATATATATGGACTCAGCCTACATGTACGGAGTAGCCCATGACTTTGGCCTGAAGTGGGCCTTGCAAAGTTTCCAGACAGCTAGTGGAACGCCCATCAAGAATCAAGAAGCCATTCAGACGCTGATGCATGCTCTCCAACTGCCGGCTCGAGGGGCTGTTTTGAAGATTAAAGGGGTTGTATAATTTCATTAAATGGTCTTCAGAATAAGGGGACAGTGAAAACAAACAACTTTGCAATTGGATGTCATTAGCAAAGCTGTCTTGTTTTCACAGTTTCCCTTATCTTCTGTTTCTGTAAACACAGTTCCCCAGAGCTGGTCGGATTCCTCCTCCTGTCCTTTGGTTGGCTGATGACTCTACTAATTTACATTCTGTCAGGCTCACGGGAGTGAGCATTCCTGTCTCTCTCATTCACAGTAAGGGACCAGCAGGAATTTCACTCTGCATAGCCAGAAGAAACACAATAACACTGCAGGGCTTCTACAATCAGAAAACAGCAGAAATGTGCCTCGATCCCTGCTTCTCTCACTCAGATTAAGGGGCCTAGCAATTTCACTCTGCACACCCAGCAGAAACACACTGCAGCTGCTTCTACAATCAGAAAACAGCAAAATTGTGCCATGGTGCCTAACTCTCCTGCATGGAAGGTAGATCTGTGCCATTCATAGGAACACTGGATTCAATTGTAACAAACCTCCAGCTGAGAGAGGAGAAGAGATCATAGAAGACTGAGTTCATAAAAGGGACTGTCTAGATTAAAATGCAGGTATGTGGAAATTTAAAAAAAGCTTTTCAAAAAAAGATGCAGGGAGAGGAACAGTGAGAGGGGGACTCAGACAGAGGGGGGGGGGGAGGAACAGGGCTCGGGAGCCAGCATGAACAGTGAGGGGGGGGATGATGTCATCACCCTTAGTTAAGAAACACCCAGCTGGGAGAGGAAGATATCCCCTGGATTTGTAGAGCTGAGAAATTGAAAATACTTAGAAACACACGAACTGAAGAAGCGATACATCCCCTTTAAAGCTCATGGAAGAATAGAGACAGAAGAAGCAGAAGGCAACTACAGGTCAGACCTGGCTGTAAAGGCCGCACCTCTCTTCCCAGAGATTCGAGAGGAAGCAAGAGTGGCTATATATGTACTGATGAGAGCAGATAAGAAGAAACAAGAAGAAGGAAAGAAGAAACAAGAAGAAGGAAAGAATATCCAGCTGTAAAAAAGTAAATGGGCTCTTTGGTACTACCCACAGAGGAACGAACCAGATTTCTTCTATCAACAAGGTATACCTAGCACCCGGAATCTCCACCATAGCAAATAACTATGCTAGAAGTTGTGAAATATGCAATACTTGGAACCCAGGAGGACTGATGCCAACACCAAAGAAGTATTTGGCTAAACCACTATATCCTTTCCAGCGGATCCAGATTGACCATATTGAATTACCCAAGAGTGGAAAGTACAAGTATGTTCTAGTGGTGTTGGATATGTTCTCAGGATGACTGGAAGCCTACCCAGTTACCAACATGATGGCCAGAACCACCGTGAAGAAACTGTTGACTGAATTGGTGTGCAGATTCGGAATCCCTGAGGTTATTGAATCTGACCAAGGACCTGCCTTCATTGCAGAAGGGACCAGAGATATTTGGAAACTAGTAGAAGCTGACCTCAGCTTGCACACTCCCTACCATCCCGAATCCAGTGGTAAATCGGAAAGAATGAACGAAACCCTGACGAACAAAATTCTGAAAGCTAGCAAAGAAACATCTCTTCCCTGGCCTGAGATCCTACCCATTGCCCTCTATTCTGTCAGAAACAGCCCTAAACAGCCCACTGGTCTCACTCCTTATGATATATTATTTTCAGGCCCATCCAGAGTAGGGAGGTACCATCCACAGCAGTTGAGAGCAGAAAATGATAGCCTTGTAAAGTATGTTATAAGTCTGTGTAATGAATTGAAAGTAACCCATGCCATAGTGTTTTCCTCCATTCCAGGTCCAGACTCTGATCAAACCACCCATAAGCTACAACCTGGTGACTTCGCTTGGGTGAAGAAACACGCCAGAGATTCTCTGGAGCCCAGATTTGAAGGACCATACCAAGTCCTCCTGGTGTCCTCAACCTCAGTGAAACTTGAAGGAAGACCAACATGGGTGCACGCTTCACATTGCAATAAAGTGGTGAATGCAATCAACAAGTCATCATGAATCACTCCTTTATCCTTTTTTTAAAATCTGTATTATTTGGGTGTGTGTTTTAGGAGCCCCAGAGGTAGCAATCACCCAAGAGGAAGGGGAGATCACTTTTTGGTATAATTTCTTCAGTACTCAAGTAGCATCCTTTAAATTTGAGTTTTGTGATGTTGCCCAATGTGGGCCACGAACTGATGATAGCCTATTTCACACCTTTGGGGTACAAATGCATCTACTGATTACATGTGCAAGGTGGGGACACAATACATATGTGTGACCGATGACCATTGGGGTGATAAATGTGATTCCTGGGGTGCGGTAGGATGGAACACCGGAGACGATTGGGGTAATAGACCTAAACTGCACTGAAAAGGAAAGACAAAAATTGTAGAGCTTTACTCACTAGAATGACTTTGTTTAAACCATCCTGTGCTGATGGTAAGGGAACCAATTGGTCTTAACTATAGATAACCCTAGTCCAGAAGATGCAGGGGTTTATGTCCTGGGTACTTATGGTGGAGGTGATGGAAGTTACCTCACTCTATTTAGAATTAATGACATGGTAGACTCCCCAGAATGGAGGAAACAAGAGACCCAGATAACTACAATTACAAAGACGGTGAAAGTCCAGGCACAAATGTATAAAGAAATGATAGCCATTTCAAATCCCACATTAGAAGACACCTATGCAATAGAAACTGGATATAATGATATGAATCTCTGGTTAGAATGGATGAAGTATTCTGTTGTCCAAGACAATAAGTCTAATTGTTATGTATGTTCTAGTGTCCGTCCAAATCTTGGGTCAGTCCCCTTACACTTAGACCCAGCCTCAGAACAATGCTTCCTCAGTTTGTTTACTAATAAGTCAACTTCTGACCCTACCTGTGAGATGTGGAAGGTAAAGTACCCTTTGATAACACAGAGACCTATGTCAAGCTTGGGAATCACTATATATCCTGGGAATTACACCTGTTTTTTCAAGTGAAGGAGGTGGTAGAAACTTAGGTAAATTCAATCCAGGATACTGTGGTACCTATAGTGATGCTCCCAAACAACAACTCATGAACCAGGTATATCTGTAGCTGAATGTCCCTTTTGTGGTGACATGAAATCAGATCCAGGCTTGAAGGCAAACTGGTCAGGGGAATGTGCCTTAGCAAAGGCTATAATGCCCTTACACATAATGTCACTAGAGGAAGCAGAAAGAGAGATAGCCTCACCCCACAACAGACATAAGAGATCCAGTGGCCCACAGCCCAAAGGCAGTTTTGATCCACATGTATATTTGGATGCAATGGGACAACCACGAGGAGTGCCTGGTGAATTTAAAGCTAGGGATCAGGTGAAGGCAGGATTTGAGTCACTCATACCTCAAATAACAATCAATAAGAATGTGGAATGGATAAACTATATATATTATAACCAACAGAGGTTCATTAATGACTCTCGAGATGCCCTACAAGGTATAGCTGAACAATTAGGGGCCACCTCAAACATGGTTTTCCAAAATAGAATGGCTCTGGACATGGTCCTAGCAGAGAAGGGAGGAGTTTGCAGGATGATCAACGACATGTGTTGTACATATATCCCTAATAATACAGAACCAAATGGGAAGGTGACCTTAGCCATTAAAAAGTTGGATGATCTTTCTCAAGAGATGAAAAGAAACTCGGGAATTAAGGACCCATGGGATCAGTATTTTTACTGTATGAGTGGATGGCAGAAGTGTTTAGCCCAGACAGGAATAGAGTTGGGAGTAGTGTTGTTGATCTTGATAATAGTAGTAATGTGTGTTATTCCTTGTATCAGGAAACTGTTGTCTAAAGGGATAGATTAAGTGGTACCGGTTGTTGCTTACCTAGAGGAGAATGGTTTACCCTGCATGGGAGGCTTCCATAAGCAGTGTCCCCCAATGAGAACAATAGTTCACACGGAGGGCTATGAATTGGCCAAAAAGATATAAGTCCCCAACCCACAAGGGGGGATTGTGAGAGCAAGGTGTTTAGGCTTCTTCAGGGGTGGCCATTCTTAGTTTCCCAGACCCTAGAACCTCTTTCAGCTCTTATCCCTCTTATCTCATGACAGGTCTTCGTGTTTAGAGAGCCAGCAGCAGTCAGGGATGAGAATAGCTCGAGAATAGCCGACCAACACCCTCAGGTAGGGATAAAATTAGTTAGCTTACAAGTCATAGGGACAGTTACCCCTCTCCCCATCCTTAACTAGTGTCCAGAAAGGGAAACGATTGAACAGATTCTAATGTTTTAGGGGGGACTGTCAAATTGGTGATTTGAGGGAAAACATTATAATCGGTTCTATCATTATATCATTATCTAGCTTATCATATATTGTGTTTAAACTGCTCTTTATTACATTATTTATCCATTATTATTATATCCTTATCTAAGTTTATCAGATATTTTCACCCTGCTTTGCTTAGAACAGCTCGCGAGAAGCCAAGAGGCCTTAAAAAAAGTTCCTGTAGGATACAGAAAGGAATGTTCTTTATCAGAAGTGCCTAGCAACATTGTGTAGATGCAAATAAGGAGACGTTATGATGTCTCACTAATAGTCTTCCTAGAAACAGCCAATTAGCCAATGATAGAATAATCATGTGATTCAATGTTATATCTAACTGTACCTTGCTGTGATTAAATCAGATTTTATGCTACACCAACCTGCGTGGTGTGTATTTTCTCAGCTCTTAAACTGTTAACAACTGTAATCACCTAATCTGGACAGAGACATCTAATTAGATAGATGTACAAAGAAAAGACAATTCTACACCTAATTTATTATCTTGACAGGTGCAGGAAGAATGTCAGTCTTTTTTACTGACACTGGTCCTCTACGATTCCTATAGTTAGAGCGTGGACTGTCATACTTAGGAGGAGATGAAGCAGGACCACCAGACTCGCTGTAGAAGAAGTTTGGGACATTCTTGGACTCTGCAATGTAACTTATGAACTCACAGAAGTAGGAGAATGGAGGAAAAGAAAAGTGATACTCCCTTTTGTATCTTGACCCAAGGACTGTCCACTTTTCTTGAATGTTGTATGGCTGCTTGGAAACTGTTGGTTTTACCACACGAGCAGTGTCCAGGTAACTGAGGCCAGGTAAGCGAGTGTCTGCTTTGGCCAGCTAGAGCTCCAAGTGTAGATCCCTGAGTCCTTGGAATTTCTCATTTTCTTTGCCAGATATTTTTGGTAAACTTTGAAACCGTGTAAACAGAGCATTCTCTAAGGCTTCTGAACTGCCATAGCTCTGTTCTAGTCTCTCCCAAGCAGCCACTAGACCTGCCATAGGATTTGCAATATGAACAGCTCTGAGTCTCCGGACTGCGGGCCGAGCCATAAAACTAGCTGGTCTAGTTCTTCAGCAGCTGTAATGCCAATATCATCAATTGCAGTTCTGAAGGCAAATTTCCAGGATCTGTAGTTCTCAGGCCGGTCATCAAACCTGATGAAGTTTGTTTTAGTAATATCACGGCGGACCATGAACCTTGCAAACTCTGACATGTCTGACCT
Organism: Phyllomedusa bahiana; assembly: GCA_025379985.1. Taxonomy (NCBI): domain Eukaryota; kingdom Metazoa; phylum Chordata; class Amphibia; order Anura; family Hylidae; genus Phyllomedusa; species Phyllomedusa bahiana. The sequence continues at coordinate 44,438 of JAODAL010016703.1, read as the reverse complement.
TTCTGACTTCAGGCAGGTAATTGTAGGCTGAGCAGTGCTGATCATGTTGTTAGGGACATATGGAGGTGCATAGGCATTCATTGCAAGAGCAGGTTTACAGTCGATAGGTCTAATTATATGTGAAGCTGGATCTGCATGGTTGCAAGGGGCTTGGCATCTTGCTGGCATGTTGGTTTGAAACTTGGTATCTTTGTATTGAGGTTGCAGAGTTGTACAGCCTTGGTGCCTTGTGATGTGTGAAGGAGATACAGGATGCAGCATGGGTGTAGGACTGTACTGACTTTGAATGCAGGGATCTGCAGAAGGATCTGTGCTCTGTTGTGCTGGAGGAACATCTGAACTGTCAGTAATGTTGGTGGCAATCAGAGATTCACTGTTTTGGCTTAGCACATAGTCTCTCATGCGCTTAACAGGGTCTCCTACACCCAATTCACTTAAGCTGGAGCTGCTTCCTTCACTTTCACTAGCAGCTTGTTCCAGAACCTTTAATCTTGCCATGGCTGTGGCATGTCCACATTGTTTCAATCTCGGCTCTTTTCTGTGCTGTCTCTGCCTTCATAGATGCCCTTTTCTGCACCAGCTCTGCTTCCATAGATGCCCTTTTCTGTGCAAACTCTACCTGTATTCTTGTAGCCTCAGCTTCTTCAAGTGCTGTTATAAGCTGTTCACTGAGTGTAGAATATCTTGAAGATCGTGATTTAGATGATCTTTTGAAATGCCTAGTAGATATAGAAACACAGGATGATGTTTCCTGCATTTGCGTGGTTCTTTGTGTAGTGCTGCCTGCCGCCATGTTGTAACACAGACAAGATATAAGGTGGAGGAACATGATGATATTGCTAGAAGATTCTATGATGTGTTTGAGCTGTAGATGCAATTACGGATGCGCGATATTATCGACAAAAGTTGAAATCGGCACGGTTTTTACGTTTATCTGAATTTTCCGATGACGCAATAGATTCCGTGAAAATCTTAAAGATAATCGTTATCATGTTTACTATTGTGCCTTTTTCGCCGTTTTCTGTCATTTTGGCCACCAGCCAATCAGGGCATGGAGGAGGGGGAGGGGGGTATACGACGTCAGCTGTGGGCGAGTTATGGATCTCATTGGCTGCAAAAATCACATGACCTTGTTTTATGTATATGACTGCATTTCCTGATCAGTCTCATTCCTACACTATCTCACTACAGAGCAGCACATCTCGCTGCCTGTCCCAATAGCTGTTGTCACAGCTCAGAGAGACAGTCTTTTTTATACAGAAAACCATCCTTGTAGCTGTGAAACTTAGGATATAGCTATATTAGAGAATTTTAGTTCTTCTTTTGTTAGAGTGAGTCTTGTAAAGACATCTAGTGATGTGTGCAGCTGCGGTGAGGGGGGGTCGGAAAGGAGGTGGGATTATGTGCAGCCCAACCTGTCCTGTCCTGAACTCGCATTGAAATAGCAATGTTTTTTTACTACTTTTTGGCCAGCAGATCTCCCAACTGAGGTGAAATTGTCCCTTTTGTTTTTGTAGTTCTATTGGTGTATGTGTGTCCCAGTTTGTCCCAAATATCCCCCTTTACGCAAATTGGGTTACAGATATTTTATTGTAACTGGTGCCTGATGTCAGCATTGTAAAACTACTATATCTCATCCGTAGAACTTTTATATAGTTCTATTGCAGTCCGTGTGTCTCAGTTTGGCGCAAAGAGCTCACTTGTATGCAAATTTGGCTACAGATATTTTATAGTAACTGGCACCTTTTGTCAGTGGTGCCAAAACCGTCATATCTAATCCATATAACTTTTCAATAGTTGTATATTGCACTCCATGCATCTCAGTTTGGCGCAAATAGCGCACTTGTATGCAAATTTGGTTACAGATATTTTATAGTAACTTGTGCCTGTTGTCAGCATTGTAAAACCGCCATATCTCATCCGTATAAATTTTCAATATTTGTATATTGCATTCTGTGCATCTCAGTTTTGCGCAAGTAGCACACTTGTATGCAAATTAGGTTACAGTTATTTTATTGTAACCGGTGCCTGTTGTCAGCATTGTAAAACCGCCATATCTCATCCGATTAACTTTTCAATAGTTGTATATTGCACTCAGTGCGTCTCAGTTTTTCGCAAATAGCCCCCTTGCATGCAAATTGGGTTACAGATACTTTATTGTAACTGGTGCCTGTTGTCAGCGTTTGAAAACCGCCATATCTCATCCGTATAACTTTTCAATAATTGTTTATTGCACTCCGTGTGTCTCACTTTTTCGTGCGTTTCACTTTTTCTTGCTTCTACCACATATGTGTCAAGATGTTGGTCCCTGGTGCAAAAAGTGATATGGGTCTCCTGTCAGTTGCCATGTGCTATTTTCAATACTGGTGTCTTGTTTTGTGTGAAAGGTGCCCTGTAGCAGCTGGTACCGTTGTACCTGCTGTGGCTACGCCATCCTCATGTATTCGGTTAGCCATTGAACATAATTAATTATTTTAGCCTATGAATTTTTTTCTGTGACTTTTTAATTGTCTTGCCTAAGATGTAGAACATATCCAGTTCACTGTTGTGGATGTTAATTCCAGCTTCTCCTCACCTGTTTGGGTTTAAGAATGAAGCTGGTGTTCCTCTCTCATTAGACTTTAATGGTCATCAGCGATAATCGACTATCGACATGATAATTGCCGATATCGACTATCGACCCGATAACGATTGTTGACACAATCGCTCTTCACTAGCTACAATGCACACTGACGTTTTCTTGTCACTGTCACAACACTTCAGCTGTAAGTGGTAATCTCTGCTGAAGCTGTGAGTTTATCTGTGTTTCTATATAATCTTTTCACTTTTCTGACTCAATATGCTGACAGCAAGTGTGAATGTTCATCCAGCCCAGGTGGTAATGGAAATCTGTACTGAACTGTCAACTTACTTCAGAATCTTGTCAAACAGTGATCAACTCGACTGCTCAGGCGTGTATGAAGAACCAACAGGAGTTTATTCCAGGCTGAACCTTGTAGTTTGCACCAAAGTAGTAGGTGAAACGATGATAATTTTACAGAGTTGATGCTGAGAATGAGAATACAGTGCTTCTGCATTAGCAAGCAGATGGAAAATGCTAGAAGGAGGGAGGAGCTGAAACCTTAGAGCACACATACAGGGAGACAAGAGGGACAAACTTAAGATCAATGCAAAGCAGTAATAGAAATTATAATACTGATTATGAACCATGAAGGCATGGGACATGACAATATCAGGAAGGTCAAGTGCTGAAAGAAGTGTTTGGAGATCAGAAAGAGAACGAAAGACTAGGGAACTGTCCTTGCATTTGAACTGCAGGGAAAATGGGAATCCCCACTGGTAGGGAATATTTCTAGATTGTAGGGCCGTGAGTAGAGGCTTCAGAGCAGCTACAGACGGAGGGTGCAACTTGAGAGATCCAGAAACAGAAGGATCTTGGTGCCTTCAAATGTGGTATGTTGCATGAGACGTGCTTTTCTCATGATTTCTTCCTTGATGGTATAGCGGTGTTTTCTGAAAATTACGTCTCAAGGATGGGATGGATCCTGGCTTGGTGAACATAGAGCACGATCAGCACTGTCAAACTCCAGTGGAGACTCCAGTTGTTTATCCAAGATGTAGTTGAATAATTTGGATAGGGTATGCAGCAACTCAGTGGTGCGTACAGATTCAGGGAGGCCATGGACCCTAATGTTGTTTCGCTGGTTGCGATTTTCCAGATCGTCCAGCTGGGCCGAAAAGGTGTAACTGTCGTTCAGAGTGATCAGCCACAGTGGATTGCAGGTTGGAAATAGAGAGATTTGTGAGTTCTTTGGCAGCTTCCGGTTTGTGAACTTTTTCCTGGAGGTTGCATACTGCAGCTTTGACCGGGTGTAGATCTTGTCGCCAGGCTGTTTGAAGTTCCCAGCCAAGTTGTTTCATATCACTCATGGTGGGTAGGAGAGATCAGGGCCCAAAGCTCTGGATGTGATTGAAGCGTGGACATGCTGTCCACTAAAGGTATAATGTATAATCCCATGCCATCATCTGAAAGGGTAATGTATAATCTCGTGCCATCTACCGAAGGAGAAATGTTTAATCGAATGCCATCATTTGAACAGGTAACGTTTAATCCCATGCTGTCTACTGATCAGGTAATGTATGATCCCATGCCGTCTAATGAACATGTTAGATACAATCCCAAACCGTTGACGGAAAGTGTAAAACTGGAACGGAACTTAAAGGGGTTTTGCCACGATGTAATGTTGACATGGGATCCTCCAAAATGGGTATTTAATCACTTTTCGAAATATATGTGATTACAAAAATTGCTGCCTGAGAGAGCTACAGGCTGCCTTACCTGCCCTTAGTTACCTAAAAGCTTCTATTAGATACGACCTGACAAGAGCTGCTGGCCGGGCTTGCGCAGATCACACTTCTTATCTGATGAGAGGGAGCTGAAGAAGCTTTCAAGGCACCGGGTAGAAATATGTTGTCTTTTGTATACAGAATCCACTAGTTGTAGTGTGATTATCTGAGTAGATCCCTGCTTAATCTGATGACAGAGAACATGAAGAAGCTATCAAGCTGCTGTGGAGAAAAGGTGTTGTCTTTTGTATACAGAATCCACTAGTTGTAGTTTGATTATTTGAGTGAACATTTCACACGATCCCTTATGCACAGCTCGGTGCTTTGGCTGTGTCTCTCTCTCTTTTTTGCTCGCGGGGGTTTGGGTTTACATTTGATTTTAGAAGAAAAGGAAATTTCCTGGAAAAACCCCCTTTAAAATGTCTATTCACAAATGCTGGGAATCTTCCCAACCAAAAGGGGGGAATTTGAGGCGCTAGTTTTTAGAGGAGTGATTGTGTGGTAGGTATTGCTGAAACATGGTGGACCCCTCGCATGATTGGGAGGTCAACCTTAAAGGTTTTTAAATCTATTTGGGAAAAAGACAGGGGAAAAAACGGGAGGGGGGGGAGTGTGTTTTGATGTAAAAAATGATTTGAAGGCAAATTTTGAAAGGGTTTAATACAGGGCGGGAGTAATAATGATGTGGAAAAAATTGGGGGTGAAAAAAAAAGGGGGGGGTTAATGCAAAAAAATATTATTTTTGGTGTAATCTATGGGACCCCGAACATAAATGAGGAGTGAAGAACAGGTGCATAAAAAAATGGTGGGGGGCGTACGGGCCCGGTACAGTGATAAAATGGGTGACTTTAATTCCCAGGCTTGCTGGGGTCACGGTTTCCCATAAACTAAAAAGGGGGAAAAAAGTTCTCAATCTGTTAGGGATAATTTTATGGGGCATTTTGTGGAGGCCCCCCACTAGAAGTGATGCTCTTTGGATCTGGTATTTTCTAACAAAGCAAAAACTTGTCGGAGGGGGGTCCGGTTTCTAAAAATTTGGGTAACAGTGACCAAAAATAAAATTAATTTTGGGCGAAAAACTGGAAAAAAAAAAAAACAAAAGGGGGGAAGGAAAAAACTTTTAAATTTTTAAAAAGGGCCCCAAATTTTTCCCTTTTTTGGGGGGACGCAATACAGGACCTAAAACTGGGAGCATTTATTAGCAAAAAGGGGTTTAGAAGCCAAAGGGGGGAGCTTTAAATATATTTTGGGGGGGAAATTTATTGAAAAAAATTAAAATTTCCTATGGGAAAACAATTTATAGGCGACTAAAACAAAAACCAAAACATGGCTTCTACCTTCTTTAAGAGGGCAATAAAAAATTTAAAAAAGGGCTTTAAAAAAAAATTTATAAGTCAGTGGGCTCGGCATACCCTTTTAAAAAATTACAGAGAGTTTAAATAAAATCTGTAAAAAAGTGAAAAAAGCAGTTTTAAAAATTCAAAATAAAAGGCAGGGGGCCAAAGGACAGCAAAAACTAACCCCAAAAAAATTTTTTAAAACATATAAAAGCCAAAACCCAAAGTCAGAGAAAAGTAGGCCCAAAAAAAACCTGTGAGGGGTGCTGGTCACTGGTGCCCAAAGAGAAGGCAGAGGAAATTTAAAATAGGTTCTTCAGCTCGAAATATACTACCCAAGAGTGTAGTTGTTAGGGGGGGGCCCAAGTGCAGATGTAGGGGGGTGCCAGTACTTTTAAATACAAACATCTGTATAAATTTAAATTTGGGTCAGTTAATAGAAAAAGTCAAAGCCCGGGTTTAAAAAAACTTAATGTGAACAAGGCTCCAGGCCCTGATGGCAATTAACCCCAAGAGTTTTTAAAGAGCTATCTCGGTTATCTCTTGTTTTTCCCCCGTACATTTTATTTTTTAGAGATTCCCTGGTGGATGGATAGTAAAAGGGGGAAAAAGGGCAAGACAAATGTGTTCCCATATTCCAAAAAAAGGGTCCAAGTTTGCCCAGGTAATTTAAAAACCCGTAGTTTTTAAATCTGTTGTGGGAAAAAAAGTTTGAGGGGCCATAAGGGACTATATATAGGAGTTTGTTTACAAACCCAAAATTTTTTTAGTGAAATTTCCAGGTTTGGGTTTTCTTAAAGGGCAGAATTTTCAGACCCAAACTGATCGGGTTTTTTTTGAAGAAAGGGGAGTAGAAGTCTGGTTTGCGGGCAGCTGTGGTTTTTGTGTTTTTTTGACTTTGCAAAAAGGGATTTGACCCCCTTTCCCCATAAAAACCTTTTTTTTAGGTAAAATTAGAATCCCTTGGGGGTTTGAGTTTTAAAAGTGGTAATTGGATTAAAAATGGCCCGTGGATCGTTCAGGAGTGGTGGTAAAAGATCCTTTCTCCCGAGTGGCCCCGGTCCTTGGGGTTGGGGTGCCGCCCGGGCTCGTATTGGGGCCCCTTTTTTTTAAAAAATTTTTTTAACTATTAAACAATTTAATTTGGGTTTTTTAAAATGGGCACCAAAGCTATTTCAGGGTAGTGCAATCTTTTGGAAGATGCTTTAAATTGCAAACAGACCTTGGGCACAAAGAGTGCTTGGGCTTCCCCTTGGGAAAAGGGGTTTTAATGTGGGGAAATGTAAGGTTCCCGAAAATTGGGTTTGAAAAAAACTCTAGAAAGGGACATATGTCTAGAGGGGAAGAATCGCCCGTTGAAAAAAATATGCCGTTCTTGTAGCATAGGGCTACAGAACAGCATGCAAAAGTTCCCAAACGTGCCCCTTTGGGGAAGTAAGATATTGTCATGTATTAAAAGAGGATGGCTCGCGGGACAAGGATGTAATTCTACCGTTGTACCGTTTTTTACAAAGCATTGGGGGCGTCCTCCCCTTAGAAAATGTGTTCAGTTCGGGGCCACATTTATAGGGAAAAGTGTAAAAGGGGGGAGGGGTAAAAAAGACGGCAAACCAAAATTATAAGGGGAACGGGGGCATCTTAAATTATGAGGGAGGGGGTTGGAAAATTTAACTTGTTTAGGGCTTGAGAAAGACGACTTGGGGGAAAAATTTTTTTTAAAATTTTTAAATTTTAAAAAAAAAAAAAATAAAAAATTTTTTCCCCCAAAAAAAGTATGGGGAAAAATTATTTCAAGTGGGAAACCCCTCAAAAAAACAAGGGGGGCATTCCCTTCGACTAGAGAAAAAAGGATTCAATTCCAGAGGAGAAGGCGGTTTTTTCACTGTAAGAACTTTGAATCTGTGGAAAAGGGCCCGCCTGGGAGTGGTCACAGCAGGAAAATGTAGGGTTTCAAGAAAGGGTTTGTTCCTACCTGGGAAAATAAAGAAAATTTAAAGCATGGCTATGTAAAAATTTTGGATCCTGGCTGGTGGAGGATTTGGGGTCAGGATATGGTCCCCCATGGAGAGATGGTTCTTGCCCTTGTGGGTTCCAGGGCATTAACCAGTGGTGAGGCTGGATTTAAAGTCCTTGTCTCTCTCCCTTCACCCACATTTTCCCCACCCTTGATTGAACTTGATGGACACGTGTCTTTTTTCAACTGTACTAACTATGTAACTATGTAGTGTAAAGTGCATCCTCTGGGGGCAGCAAACCAAACTGAAGCGATTAAGCAATTGGAGCTGAAGGCTCCTGGTGCTGCATCGAAGAGCCGCGCTGAGATGAAAGTCAACATGGACTACCTCCCCAGGTGGATGAATCCGGGCTAGAGACCCAAACCAAACTTAGTGTAGCATGAGTCAGAGTAAAGACCTTAGCGCTAAGCGGACCAGGGGGATTTTCCAAAATAGGAGAAGAGGTGGAAGCTGTACAGATGAACCCATCAGAGGACACATTGGTTTCAGGCTGTACAGAGTCCCTTAACTGTCAGTTAGTTGCTGGAACGGATGCAGAAATATGCGAGGTTGAGGCTTGGGTATCTGCAGGGGCTCTATCAATATTCTGGAGTGCAGAAGGTGAGGCCACAGATTGTTCCCTAGGTACCTCTGTAGGTGCATAGTGGTGATTAGTGATGAGCGATTGTGTCAACTATCATTATCGATTCGATAGCCGATATCGGCAATTATCATGACGATATTCGATAGTCGAGAATAGAGTCTCGCCGATGACCATTAAAGTCTAGGGGGGAGGGACACCACCTTCATTCTTACGCCCAATCAGGGCTGGAGAAGCTGGAATTCACGTCCACAACAGTAAAATGGATACGTGCTACATCTTAGGCAAGACAATTAGGCAACAAGAGTCACAGAAAAAAAACACAGACTATTCGCTATCCCTGTCTTGTACCACAGCATGACCCTTAAACCTGCATGACCCACAAATTAAAAAGTGCCAGAAGGCAGTATTATTTGAACCACCATTTTAGTTGAATTGGACATTGACTATCCCTGTCCTGGAATGCAGCATGACCCTTAAACCTGTCTGACCCACAGATTAAAAAGTGCTGGAAAAAGGAGTCTTTCAACCACCATTTTAGTTGAACGCATGACTATGCCGACCTGGAACGCAGCATGATCTTAACTGTCTGACCCCAGATTAAAAGAGCCAAAAAGGAGTCTTTGACACCATTTTAGTTGAACTTGACATTAACTATATCTGTCCTGGAATGCAGTATGACCCTTAAACCTGTCCGACCCACAGATTAAAAAATGCCTGAAAAAGGCAATGCCGACATTCAGGCTTTTGGCTTTTGGCTTTGGGATGGTTTGGGTTAAAGTGTTTCTTCTGCTCCCAAACCTCGTAGACAGAAGGCTGGCTGCTAGACTGGCCGCTGTATGCAGTGCAGGTCAAACTGGTGGAAGGATAAGGGGTAGGATGGGTCTCTGGTGGTGATGGTGGTACTCGGGATACGGTGGAGGCTGAAGCGGAGGCTGAGAGACATGGGCACCTGAGGAACGCTTGGTCATGGCAGAGGAGGAGGCGGAGACAGAGGGTGTGACAGTGGTTGGTAGCCCGGGATCGGTGTGGCCTTTATACGCCAAGTTTTCCCTCCATTTCAACTCATGCATTCGCTGCATGTGACTAGAGATGTTGGTGGTGGTTAAACACCTAAGATTCTTCCCTCTACTGATGCGTTTATGGCAAAGGCGGCATATGACATCGCTGAGTGAATCAGAGGCTTGCTCGAAAAAGGTCCAGGCTTGAGAGGTCCTGGACCTTTTCGTCGGCTATAAGCGAGGAGCGGTGTTTCCGCTGATCGTGGCTGGCGGAATAATCTCAGCGGATTTGTGCGACCGTCCTCTCCCTTTTTAAGGCGGGACCCGTACTGACACTACCCCATCATCTTCCTCCTTGTCCAGTGACGAAGCGCTTGCAAGCAAATTCTGCTGAAAAAACCACGTTGGATCCGCAATGTCGTCATCATCATCAACACAGGTGACTTCCTCGTCCTGACATTCTGCATCCTGGAGCTGCGGGCTACAATCAACAAGCACTGCAAGGCGTTGCTGACCACCCGGGATTTTTGCCTATTGACCAGCTTCCTTCTCCTCCTCTGATGGCAGTAGCGATTGGGCATCAGAGCAGACAAAATCATCCTCTTTGGCTGACCCCAACTGCATTTTGTCATCAAAGAGGTCTTCAGAAAATGGATTATCCACAGTGGTGGGTAAGCGAGTTGACATTTGGGCTGCCTTCGCTTCATGTTGGACGGATGCTGACGATGCTGATGACGACATTTGTGGCCGTGACTGGGACGAGGAGGAGGTAAGACTGCTGGATGCAGGTTGCATTAACCACTAAAGAAAAGATTGGCAACACTGTTCGTTACTGAGATTCACAGGGCACCGACCCAGCGATGACAGGCCTGACAGTCCTGCAATCGACTATCCGCTGGCTTGCGTGTTGTCGCCAGAACTGGAAGGAGCACCTTCTCTCGTACCTCTACCTCCATGTCCTACACCCCTCTTTGCTCGCTTACCCCCTGCATTTCGCTCCATGTTCAGAAGGATAAAAAAAATTTTAAAAAGATAAAAAAGGTATGGAAGAGTTTTTGACAGTCTCTTATTAAAAGACGGCAAATCACAGCTATTCTTAAATCCCTCTAATTTCCAACAGTCAAGTAGGATTAGAGACAGAATTGTTTCTGTCGAATACCTGTGAAATGCGGTCTGGTGGAAGAACCGTAAGACAAAATCAACAGTGTTCTTCCTTCAGTCCCAGGGATTTACAACTGCCCAGTAGCACTAGGAATTGATAGTTTTCAACAAACTATCATAAAAGTGCGCTATCTGCGCCAAACTGAGATTCACCGAGCTCAATAAAACTATTCAAAAGTTATAGGGATGAGAAATTGAGTTTTTTTGCAGCAATGACACACGAGAACAGTTACTACAAAATTTCTGTATCCGAATTTAAGTACAAGGTGGCTATTTGAAAAAAAAATGGGCCGCACCAAAGTGTAATACAGCTATTTAAAAGTTATACGGATAACAAAAGTTGTTTTTTGCACCAATGAAATACACAAACAGTTACTAGAAAATTTCTGTATCCAAATTTAAGTACAAGGTGGCTATTTGAAAAAAAACTGGGCCTCACCAAAGTGCAATACAGCTATTTAAAAGTTATACGGATAACAAAAGGTTGCTTTTGCACCAATGAAATACACCAACAGTTACTAGAATATTTATGTATCCAAATTTAAGTACAAGTTGGCTCTTTGAACAAAACTGGGGCGCACCAAAATTCAATACAGCTATTTAAAAGTTATACGGATAACAAAAGGTGGTTTTTGCACCAATGAAATACACCAACAGTTACTAGAACATTTCTGTATCCAAATTTAAGTACAACGTGGCTATTTGAAAAAAAACTGGGATGCACAAATAAACTAAATAAGAACTGAAATTCTCTAATCTACCTATATTCTAATGTTCACAGCTAAAAGCATAGTTATCTGTATGATTAAAGAGAAGAACTGAGCTGAGCTGTATTGAGAGACACGCAGCACACGTCTTGCTCTAGTGTTAGACACTGAAAGACTGATACTGAAACGCTGTTCTATGCAAAACGAGGTCATGTGATTTTTCCAGTCACTGACAACCATACACATCATAGTCATGACGTCGCACACTTAGCTCACCCTGCTCTTTGCTCTAAGCTGATTTGCTGGCCGCCAAAATGACAGGAAGCGCCGAAAGTGGCGCAATAGTAATAGATTATCTGCAGATTGTCACCTAAAATATCGCGTGATCAGAAATATCCGATCAGCCTAAAAATCGTGCTGATTTCAACTTTGTCGATTATAATCACTCATCTCTAGTCAGGATGCTCGAGAAACCTGCTGTCACCCTGGGATACAGTTGAAAAAGATGCGGATCAAATCCCAGGATCTCCAATAGCAGCGGAGTGATGGATCTGAAGAGGTCCATCCTCTTTCCCTTTTTTTTTTTTTTCTCCTAGACAGCCACGATGACTTCCCCTGGCCATGACTAGATATGGGCGAATCGATTCTAACGAAGTGAAATTCGTTTAGAATGTCAGGAAAACTTCGGTTCTGCACGGAGCCAAAGTTTATGGTGATTCGCGGGAATGAAGCGTCTTTTTTATTGGTAAAATGGCCGTAAGCACATGGCGTGACATGGGGCAGAGAACTGTGGGAGGAGGAAAGAATCACCCTCAATGACATGTGCAGACATGAAGCCAATGAGCGACCGGCGGGCTTCTGTGACGTCACAGCCCTATAAATACGGATGCCATCTTAAATTCTCACACTTCTCACAGTCTGTCCTGGCATAAGCATCTAGCTGCTGCTCTATAGAAGTCATTATAAAACAAACTGCTTTTATCCATGACTGGGGGGGGGGGGGGGGGGGAGAGACCACCAGAAGTCTGTGTCAGTTGCACACCTCTACCTCAACCAGTGTTCTGTAGCTGCTGCTCTATATAAAACATTATAAAACAATCTGCTTTTATCAACTACTGTGGCCAAAAAGCTTCACAAGTGGTTGTCAGTTGCACACATTTAAAGCTACCAGCGTTATCATTTTGTTTTAGTTTGTGGGGTATTCTCCCTAAAGTCCAGGGTGGGTGTTTTTCTGCCCCATTCACACTTCAATTTCACCTGTTTTTTTTCTGTAGGTTATTTTATATCCAAGGGTTAATTTAACCTGTTGATTGTGGATTAATTTGGAGTGAAATACAGGGCGTATTTATTTGCCCCAAATATGCCTCAATTTCATCTATTTATTCTGTAGGCTATTTTATACCCAAGGGTTAATTTCTCCTCTTGTTTTGTGGGTTAATTTGGAGTAAAATACAGGGTGTGTGTATTTCTGCCACATACATGCCTGAAATCAATCAACTTCATACCGGTGGGGGTATTTTAATCTGTGGCCAAGAGTTAATTTATTTGTAAGATATGCATAAATGTGAGTAACCAGTAAATGTGATTTATGAAGAAATATGTGTATATTAAACTGATACTGTATATGTAATTGTAAGTAGAAAATTATCCAAAATGACTGCTGGGTTTGAACAGACTTCAAGCATACACACATATTGTTATAATCTGAGTATCTGCATTTCTAAATAGGTATTGTCTAGTTAAATTGAGTCTAGCTCAAAGGACAATTGTTTGAACTGAAAATACTGTGTGCCTAATTACTATGTATAAAGATAAATGCTTTGTTTCTCTCTACATATCAAAAGGATCTATTAGAAGCCTATACAGATTTGCAGACTAAGCGGCTTTTGATAGTTGACTTCTTTGTGTGTGGAAAGATAGAGATTGGCCTGATCAAATTTAGTTATAGACTGGCAGTTTGTCAAACAAGTTATATGTACAAAATTGTCTACGGATACAGAAGAGTCAGCATGCCTGTCTCCGGAGTATTTTTATTTACTTTTGGGGGGAGACAAACATGATTGAGCAGATCTCAAGACAGATATTAGTTTGTGTCTATGTAAACCTTTGAGTCCAAAAATGGTATATATAGCCAGACCTGGAAAGACACGAGGAGGACAGGGAGAGCTAGGAGCTGAGGAGGCCTCTTGGGAGCTGGTGAGGACTGAGGCTTCTGAGGTCCAAGCTCCTGAGAGGAAGGAAATCCATTGGAAGGTCTTGTGTAGTAGACCAGGAGGAACTTTGTCAGATACTGGTAGATATTGTTGCATAACTCTCCATTTTAGGTATTGTTGTGTTGTTTCGGGAGTTATTGTATTGTTTGCTTATTCTCTTTTGTTGTTGTGTTGTTTCACAGGGTGTGGTTATATAGGTGTTGATATGCTATGGTTTGATATTCTTCCCTTGTTACTCATTTTATCCTTATTGTTTTTGTGACCATTTTGTTGTATATTATATTTAATGTATTTTTACCCCATTGTACCCCATTTCATTCTGGATAAAATATAATCTTTTCTTATACATTTGTCGCTGATATCTCTTACTACGCTGACCGCACCTGAAAATCTAGGTCGAAATATTGTTGTTGTTCAATATTAATATTCTTGAATATTAATATTGTTAATAATAATTAATATTTCTTACATATTCCCTTTTTGTGGAGAATTCTGTGTCAAATCCAGTGTTTGTGTATTTCAGCCCTACATACATCTCAAATCCAGTCTCTTGGGATATTGCTATTTGTGGCAAACAGTTATTTTTTTCATTTATTGTGGTGATTCTGTTAATTGCTGATACATGTAGAGCCCCCCCCAAAAGAGTGGAGAGGGTATCATCCGTAAATATGCAGTTATGTCAATCATTTTGCCATTCATTTGATCCTTCAGTGTCCGCTTTCAATTGGTCAATAATCCATCATTGCTAAAGCCAAACAGAAACAGGAGTTGATCCCAAAAGTAAATTGAATATTTGCATGTGTTCTGTGTTATGTATCCACTCCTGCTTTTGGCTTCCTACTCATCTGACAATCCTGATGCAAACAAAGGACCATGTCATACTAGTGTTACAGCTTCTCTGAAATCACAATCGGTTGTGTTTGTCCTTTTTATTCCTTGTGACAGATTAAAAGAAGGGGAAAACCAAACATAGTGGCAATGTCATAGAGTGGTGGAGGGTGGAAACAGCATTAGAAAACCACAGAGTGGTCGACTGAGAGAGTGCTCAGTTGGCAGCAGCATGAGGAGACCTGAGTAGCGAGGTGGCAGCAGCATCAGAAGGCTACAAAATGGCCCAGTGAAGAGTGGAGAGGTGGGTGGCAATACCAGTCCCTGGTAAAGATGGTTCGTGGTAGAAGAAGCAGCTGGCAGCAGATGTGTGGAATCAGGCGGGTGGCAGCATCAGAATAGTAGCTGAGACAGGTAGCCAAAAGAATCCAGGGTTCAGGGTCTGCTCAAGGTGCTGCTGCTGGTGGGTACCTTCCTCACTAAGGGGGTGAAGAAAGCTGCTTATCAACAACTCCAGACTCAGGTTGCTGCTGATGGAGCTGGTACTGCTAAAACCCCCCATCACCCAACAGCAGCCATGGCAGGGGTACATGAGCGCTGATGAATCACCCAGTCAGACCTGCTAGAGGATGGACCATGGCGCAGATAGGCAGCGGCCAACTGACTTCATAGGATGTCTCTATAGTACTTGAGTTCGTCCTCTGTTTTGGCAGGTGAAAAAATGCCCCCATTTGGGACCAGTAACGAGAGTCTAAGAGGGTGGAGAGCCAGACATCATCTCTCTGCCGGATGGTGACAATTCAGCTGTCACTAGCCAGGCAAATCAGCATGCAGCGGGCCATCTGCGCAAGTAACTCTGACGGACTCCCTGCCTCCATCTCCACTGTATACTGCGACGATGTGTCTGGGTCATCTTCCTAATCTTCCGACTGCTCCTGCTCCTCTCCTGACACCTGAATAAAAGAACTACTCATTTTGCCAGACACTGCTTGTGCTCCAATGTCTTCCTCCTCCTCCACTAGTTCAGT
Source organism: Phyllomedusa bahiana (assembly GCA_025379985.1). Taxonomy (NCBI): domain Eukaryota; kingdom Metazoa; phylum Chordata; class Amphibia; order Anura; family Hylidae; genus Phyllomedusa; species Phyllomedusa bahiana. Next base: position 29,221 of record JAODAL010016703.1, on the reverse strand, counting down.
CCCCACTGGACTCATGTGGCCGTGAGATGTAGTTGCCACGTCTCCAGTCCCCTGACCAGGCAGATTTTGCAGCATCTGTTCCAGGACATGAAGCAGTGGAATGACGTTATTCATCCCGTAGTCCTGGCGAAATAACGTGTCCCCCTCAAAGGTCCTGAGCAAACGGCAGGTGTCATGCATGAGCTGCCACTGGCTGACATCAAAATTACAGAGGGGAGTACTCCTGTCCACTTGGATCATCAAAAAATCATTAATGGCCTTCAATTTCTCCCTGTTCATCAATTTCTCCCTGTTCATAAATTTCTATCTGTTCATAAATGTCTCCCTGTTTTGCCCTGGTCATCGATGTCTCCCTGTTTTACTCTGTTTATAGTTTCTCTTTTCTGTTTAGCTGAAGGAGGGTGTGCTTGGCGGTGTAGGAATGGCAGAAGTGCATGCAAAGTTTCCAGGCCAGTTCTCTGAATGGTGCAGAATCCACCACTTGAAAAGGGAGGGACTGCAGTACCACCTACTTGGACAGGAGTACGGTCAGCTTCTGCACTTAGGGATGGCTAGACACATACTGCTGTCTCTTGGCAATCGTATCGGTGAACGACTGCTGGCATCATGAGTGCCGAGGAGCAGGAGTATCTGGACTGGTAGATGATGTAAAAGACAGGCAGTTGTCTTCGGCAGAGGTGGTGGAGCCTTGACTGCCTGAAATGGGAGACGTGCCACTGGGTGCTGCTGCTGTTGCTGCGACAGGATGGACCACCACATCTGAGCCAAGTTTCTCCCAGGCCACTGTATGGTGACGCTGCATGTTGATGCAGGGCTGTGGTGCCAACGTTAGGTCCCTGGCCACGCTTTACTTTCTGCCCACAGATTCTACCTAAGGCCATAGTCGCCTCCTCTGGTGTCTTGTCAAAAAACTGTGATTTTACCACCAATGCTCCACACTGACTGACTGTTACCGCTGCTGCCCTGGTGAGCCCCTGTGCCGCTACTTTCTGGGACCTGCAAAGTGGGTGGTCTAGATCGGGGCCGTCTGGCTCCTGACCTCGCGCTGCTGCCACCCTGCTGACTCCCGGCCACATTATCACTGCCACTGCCTAACACGCAAGCTGCCGCTCTCTTCTCCCGATGATGATGATGAAGCTCTTGCTTCCGGGGCTGGGACGACGCATTGTCGAAGTTAGGAGACCACCTAGGGCACCACTTAATTCCAGGCAGTAAAGGGGGCGCAAGAAGGCATGGAGTGGGCTGAATTTTCCATTTGGGGGAAACTTTATGCCTGGTTTAACTAGAGTAGCAGGATACCTTGTCCCAGCCTTGCTTGCTTCACCCGGGTCCCAAGTGTAATCGGCTACGTTGATTAGTGTTTGCCTGTCACCGCCGTCCTCCTCAACGGTGTCGCTGTACAGAGCCTGACCACTCACAACATAACCCCCCATGCCACTCTCCTCATCACTACTTGCCCGCTTCTGCAAGAAGCAGCGGATGTCTTCCCCACCTCTTTGCTGCCCACTGTCCTCAAATAGTTGGTTCTCACTGTATAGTGGCGCAGAGGCCACAGCACATAGTAGTTCTCTGGCTGTGGGAAGCGAATGGGACAGAGGTGAGTTGAGGACAGGTGAGGGCCCCTCACCTGCTCCCGGGCCATGCCAACTAAGGGTTGTGTCTAACAAACCCACAGACTCTTAGCTGGGGTTGTCAGATGTCATCTGGGAAAAAGTGGATGGCCTAGTCAACCATTCGAGAAGCGTTGGCTTGGTGGTCAACACACGTCTGCTAGATGACACCAGAAGCTGTGTGGTCTCGCGGGGTGACCCCTGCTGTGACGTCCCCTTACTGTGCTGCGACTTGTGCCGGCTCCAGGAACCTACTATTGTGTTCTTTGACGCTATTGTAGTATCTTTGTCAGGCTGCGTTCCTGCTTCAGTTATTTGGTCAGTTTTGCCCCTGTAAGTGCCCAGAGAAGTGAAGAGGGAAGCGATTCTAAGAGCGGCGGCTGTCATGTGCGTATCATAATAAAACACAGCATTGTATGAAGACCCAACCACACTCCCTATGCATATTTGAGCATGGTACAACGTTCTACAACACTGTACTGACTCTCTGCAGCCAGGAAATAGCTGTTTTTTAAAAGCGATTCGTTGCAAATAAACTCGGGTCTAAACAATTTTTGTCGGAAAATTCGGCAAACTCGGCTAATCGAATTTTTGAGAAATTCGCCCATCTCTAGCCATGACTCTTCTTTACAGAATTTACCACACAAATCCTCACTTTTCCACAACCTTTCTAATCTTTTCCTACCTACTCTTTGGAGTGATAGGTGGAAGTACTGCACTTTTCAAATTATAAGACGCACCGGACCATAAGTATGTGCTCACACCGCATCTTGTAGTGCATACCTGTGCGTGCCGCATTACGCCATGTGTAGTAGAACGGACCCATTTACTTTCATTATCCCGTCATCCCTTTCGTTATCCTCAAAACGCGGCGGGGAAGATGGCAGGTAATCATAGCTCTCTGTGAAAGCTATGATTTCCATAATTACAAGGCGTATTTCAGGGTGCATTACAGCGCAATTACGCCCTGAAATACATTCTGTAAAACACCGCGTGAACACAGCCTAAGAAGCAGCTAAGTTGTAGGAGGAAAATAGGGAAAAAAATAATTTGAAGCAAAAAGTGCGGGCGGAAATGTAGTTTTTATTGGTACCATTTTCAGGTAGATTCGACTTTTTGATCACTTTTCATTCCATTTTTTGGGGAACATGAAATGACCAAATAAACTGTAATTTTGGTGTCTGGAATTTTTTTTATCTTCTACAGAGATCGGGATAAATTATGTTATATTTTAATATGTCAAATTGTACAAATGTTTTTAAACAAATTGTACAAATTATTTTAAAAATAAAAAGTTGTAAAAAGGAGTAACTTTTTTGTGTAACATTTTTATGTGTAACTTTTTTTTATTTTTAAAATGACAAAAAGGGGGGTAATTTAAACTTCATTTGTTATTTACTTTAATACTTAAAGGGGATTTGCCAGGACGCCAGTTACTTGCCTCTTATCAGCAGGGGAGCAGAATATATACAAATCACGCTGAGTCATGAGGCTGCAGGGGAGAGAGGGAGGGGGCGAGTGAGGAGTGAGGCATAAGGGAGCGTCTCAAAACTCAACTCAAATAATAACAGTACAAGAGTGTATTATCTATACAGCAAGACAGCCTCATAGACTGCACTTTCTACCCGGTGCCTTAAAAGCTCATTCATTTTACCTGTCATCACATAAGAAGTGTTTCACGCAAGCGCGGCCTGTCAGCTCCTCGGTCGTGTCTAGTGGAAGCTTTGAGGTAACTAAGGGGGATTTAGAAATGCTGTAGCTCTCAGAGTCTTCACTTTTTGTAATCACATATATTTAGAAAAGTGATTAAATACCCATTTTGGAGGATCCCACGTCAACATTACATCGTGGCAAAACCCCTTTAATACACTATAATATATACAGATATATACACATACACTATTTCTTATACATATGTACACTATACTACACTACAGTATAATATAGTGTATATATATTTAAGAAATAGTGCACATATACTGTATATAATACACTATAATATATACGCACTATTTCTTCTACATATGTACACTATACTGTTAACCCCAGTAACAGCACTGGGCTATCTCCGAGCAGGGATTTTACAATGTATGTTCTTACTTCTTGTATTCTTCTCCACAGCATTCAATATACTGGGGAACACTTCCTCCTTTTCAGCCATTGTAGTTGCAGTGGCTGCTGGGACTTGTAGTTTTCTGTTTTTCCTCTTCTCTCCCTGTCACTAGCTGCTTACTTTAGCTCTTCTTCTGTTCATTTCTGTAGACTGCTGGTGTTTATTGTGACTGGAGAGATGGAGGGAGGTTATGGACAGAAACAGAAGTGACCTCTTGCAGCTTCCTGACACTGTGTATGCACGGGCCACTTCTTCCATGCACACTACTGACCCTGACTCCGCCCCTGACTCTTCCTCTCCACAGTCTGTGATTGATGAAACTGTGCAGGGGAGGAGGCAGCTGCAGAGAAGTGAAAGTAACAGCTTCTCCCTGTGGCGAGTGAAAGGGTCCACTTTGGATCCGAAAATCGCATCCAAAAACGCAGCGTCAATCGGATCCAAAACGCATGCAACATGCAGGTGCTGCAGTAGGATCACACCCTCTAGTTTGTAATAGGGCACCTTCTGCGTCTTTCAGATCAAAAATTGACATGTCAATTCTTAGAATAGATCCGAAAGACGCATCAGAAAGATGCAATTAAACACGCATTGGCAATTACTCGCCTGATCAACCATGTGTGTTTACCATTGCGAGCAGTGTAAAATCACACTGCTCATTGTTAGATGCGTGTTTGGGTCCATCTAGACCACGGGTGTCAAACACAAGGCCCGTGGGCCAGATACGGCCGCGCGCGCTTGTGTTATCCGGCCCGGTACATTTTTCAGAGTTCAGCCGCCGCAGCGCTTACAAAGTGAGAGCCGCAAAATGACCGCCGCATCGCTTACTACGCTGCTGCTATAGCCCCTCCTCCTTTGCGTGGCACCATCTTCTGCGGAGCAAGATGGCGCACACGGTACCTTGTGGTCTGCCCTCCCGTTACCGCACCGTACCATCTCCCTCCCGTTTCTGCGGCAGGGACCTGTGTCTCGGTGCCGGACCCGGAGAACAGAGGCAATCAGGCCAGGTGAGCCAGGCTCTGTGATCTTAAGTGCAGTTTTTCCCTCACACTACCTGCCAAGCTATGGGCAGGCCCTGACCCCACAGCCTATGAAAAATAATTATTTTTTTTTTATTGTTGTTAAATATACAGGATGTTTAGTGGCCACTGTGCCACTATTTGTGGTCAGCACTGCTGACATATCATTAATTGGGCTGTTATTAACCCCTTCACGACCTTAGACGTATGCATATGTCCAGGTGGTTTGGGGGTTAACACACGTGGGTTATGCATACGTCCTGAGGATCGCGCAAACTGTTAAGCAGAGTTCGCCGTGATCAAAGCGGTATGCAGCTGTATATTACAGCTGACTCCGCGCTTTGGGCCCCCAATGGGATCACCCCTGGGGGGGTTAACCCCTTAGTTCCGGGGGGTCGCGATAATAAGCAAGACACAGGAGGGTGATCTCCTTCTGGTCTCTGGGGGACAGCACCCACAAAATGTGCAGCTCCTCCCTTTTTTAGCAAATAGAGGCAGATAACAGCACCGGAATGTGTCCCAAATGTGGGTAAAATTTTACGTTTATTGAATTCCCAAAAAAGCAGCAACATCAAGGTCTGTACAGCTAAGGGGGTTTTCGGGGGCCCCCACCCCTTATCATGCATAGAAACCCAAAAGTAATGTGCAAAAAATACTTACAGTGCTTTAAAAACAATGCGCCCCTGTGTTGCGGTGGCCCCATTGCCCCGGAAACCGGTTGTAAGTTCCGGGTTCGGGGTGGAAAGGGGGGAAAAAGGGAAAGAATGTCTTTGCGACTCGTTGCCCAAAACCTAACCTGGAAGGGAAAAGGAAGAAAAAACGGAGCGAAATACTATTCCCCAGAAACAGGCAGGTAGTGAAAGGCCCATTATGAAATGAAAAAGGAAAATTCGATGCAGCCAGAGACAGTAATAGCCCCCAAAAGAAAAATAAAGGTATTAGAAATCCAGACCGGACCCCAAAAAAAAGGGTGCACAAAAACACAGGTGGAAAAAAAACAATAAAGACCAATGCGTTCGAAAATCGCACAAAGTATACACATAGTCAAAAGGTTAAAAACCACACATGAAAAAATAGAACCATAAATATAATATGAAAATTAATATATTGATTATATTGAATGTTTGTTTGATGATAGTATTATCACTTGGTAAGTGTATGACAGACGATGACATAGAAAAAAAAAAAAAAAAAACAATATAATTAGGTGAAAAAAAGTGTAAAAGAAAAATTGGGGATGCCCGTTAAGAATAAAAGAAAAAAAAAAAAAAAAAAAAATAAATAAAAAATTTAAAAAAAAAAAAAAAAAAAAGAAAAAACTTAGCAAAAATTGTGGAAGAAATGGTTAATTTAGTAATGGAAATTAATTTATTTTTGCATTAGCCCTCAGGATGTACTGGTTTAAGGAAAAATCCAAATAGTTCTCGGTCGTGAAAGACTGTGTGATATACCCCCTCTGATGGGCCTGTTGATTTTTTCTTACCGTAAGGGTAATCCCCTTTTTTCTTGGTTGTGAACCTCCCTGAAAGTATGGAGGTTAAGCGTTTTTCTTAGGGTATTTTTTTGTAAGTCATTAGATTTTCCCAAAAATTATTTTTTGATTTTAGAGAGGTGCCCCCAATATATTGAAGTTTGCAGATGGTACTGTTGCTAAATACATACTATATGCTTGAAATTTAAATTTTTGTTTGATTTAATTGCCTTGTGCCTTTTTTCGAAAAAGACAAAAGTAGAATGTAAAAATTGACAGGTAGAATGGATTGGATCCACACTTATAAAATCCGAATTTTAACCCAGGGGATTTTGTTTGTGTACTGAAATAAATTTGGGGAAAGAGAGTAATTTGCTAATGTTTTGGGTTCCTAGGGACAAATTACACCCCTGAGAAAAAACATTTTCTGGGAAAAACCCTTCCCAAAGTATTGGGGGGGACTTTTGAAAAAAAAGGGGTTTGTTTTGATTAAAATTGGGATTTTGATCCAGAAAAGGGTTTTTTGGGGGACGTGATTGATTTTTTACTAATATCTGAAGGAAATAAAAGTTTCCCCCTGTTTCTTTTTTAAAATGTCTTTGCTTCAATAGCAGCCCCTTTTTGGAACCCCCCTGCTCAAAGTTGCTTGAATTTTCAAATTTTCCACTTCATAATCCTGTGTAGAGGTGCAATTCGTCGAGCTCGGTTAGTCACCCACAGGAAAGATTTAGAGTATTCTTAGAATGAAAATGAATGATGGAAAATGGTGTTAGAGGTGACTTTCGATATGTTTGGTGTTTTAAACTGATTGGGTGCCCTTTTAATGTTAGACCCAAAAAAATTTTAATGTATGCTGGTGTAGAAAACGTAAAAGTTAGGTTAGGGTTTTGTTAAGATAACAAACAAATGATTGTAGGCAGATAATTGCCCTCCAGTGAAAAAAGAGATCGTCAATGTATCTGCCATACAGGAGAGATACTCCAAAAAGGGATTGTCAGAGTGTAGAGATAAAAAGACTCCCCCACCCCATAACCAAATTGGCAGGGGGGGGAGAAATTTTGGCCCCATGGAAACCCCCCGGTTGCGAAAAATTTTTTGTCAAAACTGAAAAAATTGTTAGAATGAGGGAAAATTTAGTAAAGAAAAAAAACAAATGTCGAAAGTCCTGATAATTGGTGAAGTTTTTTAAAAAAAATTGCAGAGTAATATTTTTTTGAGCGGGAAGGGGGTGTGAGTGCTTTAAAGTCGCAGGTGAGCCAACCATATTGGATGACCATAAGCTTAGAAAGACTCAGGAACACTCTAGTATCTGGATGGCCAGGTAAGGGGGACCAAAAGGTTGTAATCCGACCAGCCCCTTGACAAAGTCTCAAGTAATGAAAACGATCCCCCGCGTTGGAGATGGGAGGTGACCTAGTCTTTTTGTGTTTTTGGGGTCCGTACATTTTTTAAGGATTTTTGGACAATCCACATTAATGTAATCAAATTTTTGTTGAGTAAGGTGCCCAAGGGGGAGGCCCTCCCCAAAAATTGCAATTCATTTTTTCTTGACGGGAAAGGGGTTGGATCTTTTGAAAATTTTTAAATATACATGGTGCCCTTTTAAAAATTCGCATGGGGGAATTTAAAATTTTTGTTGTCCATAACAAAAAACAGTACCGCCTTTGTCAGAATCTTTATCGTTTTAAATCGGTTAGCAAAAAAGTTGGTCTAAACAAGCGTTTTTTTTTGGGTAGTTGGCAAATTTGCAACGATGATAATTTTTTCGTTCAGTAGCCTAAGTTTCTCTCTCATAAGAAATGAAAGCGATCCCCTTGCAGATGTCGGAATTTTCAGGATAAAATTTGGATTAGAATCCTGAAATTTTTTCTTTAGATTGTATAGACAAATTCTGTGGCTCCACGATTCATTTGAGAGAGATTCCAAGGTAACGGGCCATTTGTTCTTGAAAAGGGGAGATTTTTATAATTATTCTTTGCCCTTTTTTTTCTCATAAAAAAATCTTTTCTAGATGCCATACGGTTGTAAATTTTTTTGTTCTTAAAAATGCATTTTGGGGTTTTTTAATTGTCGAAAACAAAACGTTTATGTTCCTTTAAAGTAAAAAAAAATATTGAAATTTTGGTTTTTACACAAAATTCTGCCAAAAGGGTTTGGAGTTGTTCTTGTGAAGGAGTAAAACAGTTGATGAAAAAATTTTGGATATCTAGGTTTCTTTTTATCTGGTCTAGAAATGCTTGTTTTGTTTTCATTTTGCATTATCCGGTGCCCCTCCCCCCCCCTTGTGGTTTTTTGAAATTTTTTTTTTTTTTTTTTTTGATATGTGCTTTTTTTGCGGTAGTAAGAGGGAGTAGTTTTTATTTGATTTTAGGAAACTTTTTCTGTTGATTTTGCGGATTTTACCCGAAATTTATTCCATGGACCGAAAAATCCCCCGTCTTTGATATTTGTGGGGAGTCCACTACTAGGGTTTTTTGAGAATGGTTGGGTAGGCCATGTTCAGATTTTTACGACCCATTCTTGACTTGATTTGTTGAAATCATTTTAAGTCTCGCTGGTACTTGATCTTTTTTGTTTCCATGATGGACTCTTCCATGGTATCAATTGTATTTTTCATCTCCAACATTGCTTCCTCATAGTTTTGTATCTCTTGTAACGATTGAAGTTCAATTTCAAGCTGGCTGATTTCCTTGGTGATTTGTTCCAATTTGGATTCTTCGTACTTGACAATTAAAGTCATGAGATTCAGGGAACAGGTGGTGAGTATTTGGTTCCATTGGAGAAACAAAATTTTGGGCGAGAATACTGTAGTTGGAAATCTTTTTTATTCGGAGGCCACGCGGAATCATATTTTGTTGGATGTAATTTGTTAAGGTGGTGGAGTCACACCATACTCTCAGCTCCTGAACTTTTAATTTTTCAAGTTCTTTATATTTCTGAGAAAAATCCTGCTGTTTGGACATAGATTCGCTGCTCCGATTGAATACACGTGCTGCTTTCTCCAATCGATTAGACAAAACGGACATACTTGTAATTTTAGTTACAATTTTATCTTTTATATGTGCATGCAATTGGATGCTGCAAAATCCAAAGAGTGATGGTTAAATATTTTGCTAGACTGACTGGTAGAGCACGGCAGAGAAAGGCAGACGCCTTAATCACCTCTGTAGCAATGATGCACACAAAAACAGTCAAAGGCCAGCTCACCATAAAACATAGGTCAGTCGGGGTCCATCCGTGCCGGTATGACGTCCAGAGGAAACGTCCTTGTGGTTATAGCAAATAGAGGCAGATAACAGCACCGGAATAGATGATCCCAAATGTGGAGTAAAATCTAGCGTTTATTGAATTCCATTAAAAGCAGCAACATCCAAGGTCTGTACAGCTAACGCGTTTCGGGTGGGCACCACCCTTACTCATAGCATAGCAAACCAAAGTAAACCTGTGCAATAAATACTTACATGTGCATTAAAAACAATGCGCTCACCTGTGGTGCGTGTGGCCCCATTGCTCCGGAAACTGGTATGTAAGTTCCGGGTTCGGGGAGTGAAAGCGGAAATGACAGAATGTCATGCGCACTTGCTCTGACCAGACCTAACCTGGCAAGGGCAAAGGAAGAAATAACGGAGCGAAATACTATTACCCAGCAACAGGCAGGTAGCTGACAAGGACCTATTATGAAATGCCAAAGCCAATTACGATGCAGCCAGAGACAGTAATAGCACCCAGAAGAAAAATAAAGGTATTAGAAATCCAGACCGGAGCCAAAAACAGGAGTGACACGAAACACAGGTGGAATAAAAACAATAAAGACACAATGCGTATCGAAAAATCGACACAAAGTATACACATAGTCAAAAGGTTACAACACACACATGAGAAAATAGAACTGTAAATAGAATATGAGAATAAATATATTGATTATATCTGAATGTTTGTATTGATGATATATATTATCACTTGGTCAAGTGTATGACATACCAATGCACATAGAAAAAAAAAAAAAAAACCAATATAATGCCTTTTGACAGACTGCCCGGAAGGTAAAGATTGCCTTCCAGCTGTCTGTGACATCACCATGAGTGTTAGTTGCCATAGAGACCAATACACAGTAGAAAGCTGTGTATTGATTTATATTATAGAAATGATTTTCCCTATGGAAAGTAAAAAAAAGATGAGAAATTAAAAAAAGGTGGAAAAGTGAAAAAAAAGTGAACAGTAAAACACAAACACGAAAAATAAAATAAAAACATGTACATCGCCCTTTTCCTCTTTACAAACGCCAATTGTCCCCAAAAAGATCCAAAATAAATAAAGTACCGATATTTGGTATCGCCGCGTGCGTAACTGCCTGCCCTATAAATCTGTCATGTTAATGAACCCGCACGGTGAACGCCGTAAAAAACTCTAACTGTTAAGGAGACATTTTATTTATACAGTTTTAAACTTATGTCGGCCCTTTAAGGTCCACCATGAGGCTGATGTGGCCCCCGGTAAAAACGAGTTTGACACCCCTGATCTAGACAGACCCAAACACGCATCTGAGAATGTATGTTCACACGGACCCAGCATGCGGCGTGAACATATCCGAACAGCACACATCATCGGTGTCTGAAATGCCGTTAGCAGCGTCTCCATACACCCAGGTGCCTACATTCAGATTATAAGGAGCACCCCCATGTTCCTCCCAAGTTGGGGGGGGGAGTGCATCTTATAGTCCGAAAAATATGGCATGTTTGCATTTGGTGGTTATAGGTTGTATTTTGAGTTGGCACTAGCCTGCATATTACAATGATTGGAGGAAGGGTACGAGGTGGGTATAGGCCATAGCTTACAGCCACAAACCCCTGGATATTGCTCTTCAGCTGTGACCTACAGTATATCCCCAGGATAATACTATGTGGCTTGAAATCCATCCCCAGCAATAACAGATCAGTTGTAATAATGATCTTCAGAGGGTGCAGGGATTAGAGTTTAGTACTGTCATTTTTCTTGTAGTGTTTCTGTTTTGTTACAGGTTTCACCTTTTGGAGTACATTGGACCTATTGGACTACATTAGATTCATTGGACTACACTGGAGACTAGTGTCGGATGTATTTCTTAAATAAAATGTTCAATAATGGAAGGAATTTTTTCCCTAAAATGAGGACAATTGGCTTTTACATCATGGTTTTTTTCCCTTTCTCTGGATTAGCACTATAGTACAATAAGCCATAGAAAAAAAGGTCAGCCAGCTTACCTGCTCCTGCACGCTATGAAGCAACTGTGAGGGTGCATGGAAGACCCAGCGGGCCACTGGTATTCAGACAAAGTTCAATTTCAAATGGAATCCAAAATTCTTTATTAGTTATTCCATTAAAATGTATAGTAGAACAGACAACACTGACTCGTTTCGGGTATAAGAACCCTGAATCGTACATTTTAATGGATTAACTAATAAAGAATTTTGGATTTTATCCCGATGCTGGATGCCATTTGAAATTGGATTATAGCACAATAGGCTGAACTAGATGGACATCTGTCTTTTTTTGGTCTAATAAACTATGAGTGATATTGTTGGAGAGTGGTTTTTTTTGCCATTTCATTTCAGTGCTAGTAATGGAGGTTCTGACAGATGCCTCTCTGTTATCATGGCTGAATCTTGGTTTCAATTCTAGTCCGCCTCTGTGCCAGAAGCAGATCATCACATTAGATAGTCTGCTTCTGATGGTAACCCAGCTCTTCCCAGTACCCCTGGTTCATTGGGTACTTAGGTAATAGTGAGAGGAGGTTAGTGTCAGCTTTGCGGTGATAAAAAAAATCACTGACTGATGCCAAGCCCCAGCGCTAGCAATAAAAAGGCATCTGTGTGACACCTCCATTACTGACGCTGGAATAAAATTATAAAATTAAATTTTATTAAAGAAATAGATCCAACGCTGGTCCATGGTAATTCAATGAATTCAGCGTAGTCCAAAAGGTAAACCGGTACAGAATATCCCCTTGTTCCCAGTAGTTAGGTACTGTATATATATATCCCCCTTCAGTAGGTAGGAAGGGATAAAGCCCCACTTCAGTAGGTAGGTATACTAGTCCCCACAGTAGGTAAGGAGTTATATAAGCCCACTCAGTAGGTATATAGCCCCCCAGTATGAATATTGGTCTCCTTGGTTGGTAGATATATAGACCCCCTCAGTAATTAGGTATATAAGTCCCCCAGTAGATAGGTATATAGGCACTTTTAGTAGCTAAGAAGGTACATAGGGCCCCCCGCTAGGTAGGTAAGTATAGATCCCCTCAGAAGGTAGGTGGCTTTATAAGTCCCATCAGAAGTTAGGTATATAAGTCCCCTCAGTAGTTAGGTAGGTATATAGGTCCCTCAGTAGGTAGGTAGGTATATAGCCCCCCCAATAAAATAAAAAATTCTCACCTCTTCCTTTTCCCCTGAACACCTCCTTCTTTGTGTCCAGCAGAGGTGGTGTGACATCATTATGCTGACTGCTTTGGTACGCTACTCGTGGATTTTGTTTACTCTACTACTCCACCATAGAGGAGGACATGCTTTCAGAAGCAGTTGAGAAGACCGTCTGCACTCTGGGGCAACGGTATTAGCCCAGAAGTCAGCACCGTACTACAGAACAGACCCCGGATAAAACTACGTAACAACTTCTCTAAATAGTGTCCACTTTTACTGCCACTTAAAAACAAGTGCTTAGTGCTTATGTGTCCCAATTCAGTCATATTGCCTTCTTTAATCCTACTCAGTAATAATGTTCCCTCTTTACTCCTGTGTCCTTTCTCAGTTATTTTGCCCTGTGGAGTCGGTAAGCCAAAGCTCTGACTCCTCAATTTCCCTAACACCGACTCCAACTCAAACTCCGACTCCCACTTCCTCATACATGACACATGTTTCAGTGATGACTTTACTTTAGTAAAATGGTAACATCAGGCTTTTTATCCCCCTGATACAATCATTAAGCTATTTAGGTGGAACATAAAATATGTTTATTAGATACAACTTTAGAACACAAAAAACTTTTAAAAATTGTAAATATGCAAAACGTTGCAATAAGTCGGAAAAATACAGTTTTCAACAAAAATGTACTGAATAAATAATATTTGTTGAGTGAGTCTATAAATTTGTTCTGAGAAATAGTATCACCTCCATCGGATCCTCCTTCAAAGATGACCTCAAATCTGATCTCATTATTTCCAGGCTAGGGAACGGCCTCTCTACAGGGTTGGTGGCAAAGCGGTGACAGCGCTTCTAAGAATTTCAGGGTATAAAGGAATTGCCTTATACTGTATACAGTCAGTTTTGATGAACAGTTGAATTCTTCTACTTCTTTGAGAGCAAGTGAAAAATTTAGCTGAAATATGGTCAATCTGTTTGCTAATGGAGTAGAATCTTTTTTCCCTGTGGCAACACGTTGCCTGCTTCATGTCATTCAAATACTTTTCAAAATGAAACCCTTCATCTGATGAGACTGAAGATATGGAAAAAGAAGAACTGACAAGACCCAATTCCTCTTGCATTGAACTAACTGTACCAATTTATTATATATTTTTGAAGTTGAAGTTGGTCCATTTTTTTAATGACTCCGACTCCATCAAAATGGACACGGACTCCATTTCAGTCCTCACTCAATTATAATGCCTCATGTATACCCCTTTCTCTTTAATATTGCACCTTTAAAAAATACTTTTAATTACCTCACCCTGTTCATTCAGGGCTTCCTTCTCTCGGCGGCACTGTCATCTTATAGGCCACAGGCTGGTTCAGACATACCACCTGTAATACATCAAGAATGTCAGTGGCTCAACAGTGGCAGTGACTTTATTGTGCTGCCTTTGTTGGGATGCTGAGATTCTCAGCCTGCACTTGGTGTCTCATGGGCAGCTGGCCTGAAAAAATTGTGGTCTTTGAGAGTAAGTGATGGGAAAGGAAACCTATCTCTGTCTGCTGCGGTGTAGTCTTTAACTTTGTCCAAATCCTGAAGGTGCACACACAGTAAAAAGTGGGACTTACTGAGGCCACCAGTTCAAGTATATTGTGTGTCTGCCCCGTTTTCCAATTTTTAAAGAAAAAAAAAAACTTGCTCACTGCCCTACACTGTGATAAATTAAAAAAATATATCAGTTCATACCTCTGCACTTGCTGTAGTTGCAGCACCACTGAAGCGCTAGTATCCCTCACTGGTCCTTCCTTGATGCAGTCTTGTTTATGATTCACATAACTTCAAAGCTCACGCAACTTCAGAGTTTCAAAAGTCACATGCTGGCCTTAGTGGTAACATGATGTACATGCAGACACATCATGAGGTAAGTACTGTTTTTTTTAATTATTTATTGTAGTGAGGGTAGTGGATCAAAGAAGTAGAAAACCCTTTAATGCTAAAGCAATTTGTGCTGCAGTATTTCTTCTGTGTGATCAGGACAGGCTGATCGCACACTGGGTGCCCATAACCCTTTGCATCGTTCACCGGTTGTTCTTCCTTGGAAGATACCTGTAATGATCCGGCGGTAACAGTATACGCTGAGGCGCCGATCGTCGGTAAACAGGTAAGTGGATCCACTGTGATCACCATGGGTGAGATGGTAAAGATGGTGGACCACGCCAGGAAGCAGAGTCTAAAGGGCCCCGGTCTTTACCAGAGCCCACCGCGAGGCTGGACGGTCTTTGCTCTGGGGAACCCCCAGGTCGCTACCCCTGACGTGGCTAATCACGGTGACAGCCGAGGTGCAGGACAGGAACACCAAACCCTGGGAGCAGTGATGGCAGGAACATAACAGGAGGAAGCCTTCAGGTCCCAGGTGGTGGCAAGCAGGTGCACGACAGGTAACAGCAGGTAAACGTATGCATAAGCTGGATTCAGCAGGAAACATCCAACGGCAGAAATACGGCAGGAACTAGACATGTATAATGGCAGGATTCAGCAGGTAACAGACGTATACTTCAGCAGGAAATGGGTCAGGTACAACAGCAGTTAACTACAGGAATCAGATCAGGTACCACAGCAGGTAAACGGAAGGAATCAGGTCAGGTACAAGGACTGCAGATTAACAGCAGACAAGTAGTCAGGAGCTCTGATGAACTGCACAGACTGACAGAAAGCATCACAGGAGTTAAGCAACAACTAGCAGCATCCACAAGCATGTCAGGAGCTCTGGTGGACTGAACAGAATGCACAAACATGTAACAATGAACTGACCAAGAAGCAAGGACAGGAGGTTCCTCTTATACCCAGGGGTCAAAGGTCAAGAGGATGGCAATCAGGACACTGACCCACTAAAGGGCAGGAAGCTGCCGCACGCGTGCCCTAGGAGGCGAAGTGCATGCACAGGACCCCAGGAAGCATGAGCGAGGGCCGGTAAGTACAAAGAACACTTGCAGCAAACAGGGAAACTGGCCACTGAGACCCCTGCACAGGGAGCAACAGCGGAGACAAGGCGGGCACAGACACGGCAACGGTCCAGCAGGGACCGTGGCGTGAACCGTGACAATACAGACAAGAAAATGAAAGTATTTGCTTTCATTTACAGAGTATTTTTAGTATTTTTTTTGTTTTAATATTTAATCTGATTGGCCTATATCCTTTCTGCAGTGTTCAGCCCAAGACTTAATTGCATATGCTTACTGGGGTCTTCCAAATTCCATCAGTGTCCTTGCTATAAGATTGAATATGAATGATTATTTATGTCATAAATACTTCCAATACTTTATATATAGTATAGACATAATAAATTATATACTAAGCTAACCGTTATATTCCTTTTGGTATCACAGGAAATGACAAATAACTGCATGAGGTATTATCATACAAGAAACATACCACTTCTTATTTGGGTCAGACAGACTTCACTAAGTGGTGAAGGAAACTGAGTCTGCAATGTATTATCTCAGGTTCGTTCATTTGTTAATAGGTATGTAACAAGATGTTCTAAGTTGTTAGTTATTATATCCATAATCGATCAATGTTGTATTTGTCTTTGTTACCCTCCACATATCATCACTAAAACTAATGTGGACTTATTGCATTTTCTTCAGTTTTCACTACGATTCAATGTCAAGTGTTCCAGGATCCTAAGATATGGACAAATGAGGGACAAGAAGTCATAATCTCCTGCTACCAGAATGCTAGCAGTCATAACACCATGTTCTGGTTCAAAAAAGCACTGGGTGGAAGACTTGAATTTCTTTCAAGTGGGTATGATGGTGATGGTGGTTCTAATGGTGGAACATTTTGTATGTCAGTAAATTCCAAGGACAGGTCAACATATCTGAAGAAGGCTTATATTTTGCCTGAAGACACTGCTGAATACTATTGTGCATTGAGAGACACAATGCTCTCAACTGGTGTAACCACCATACATAAACTTTTGTATTCTCTGTAGTTCACATGTACTACTGCTTGAAGTTAAAGAGAAAACGCTGAAGAAACTAGTTAACTGTGTTATCTGTGATGTCATCTTTCTGAAATTAGTTTCTGCTCCCTCCATTTCTAAAAATCTAGAACAGGTGTTATTTTCTGAATTGTACTCCCCTTTGCTATGCTCCTACACCATGAAAGTCTTTAGTCTAAAGTTAGTAGTAGAGAAAATCATTGTTTCATAATGTAAATTTTTGTCCAATATTATCAAAAATTAAAGGGGTTTCCCATCTTGCTATGTCCTCTTCTGGAGAGAGCTTGTAGTGAGTTATGAGCTGTCTGGAAGAATGGGAAAATGGACATATTCACGTCTCCCCGTTCATTTCTAAGGGGATTGCTGCCTATGTATGTGATGTGTTCTTCTTAGTAAAAAAAAAATAGTTTGGTACCATGTTAACCACTTAAATAAAAATAAAAAAATGAATAGCAATGTTGCAGAAATTATACCTAATAGCGTTAAAAAATTATGTTGCATAGATAAATTACTCAGCTCCCTTCAATAGGAATGACATGCTGCTGCTTCTTAACAAGTCTGAAAGAGAGTGAGGGGTGTTTTGTGTATGGGAGACATCATAGCGGCTAGTTTCTGCCCACTATGGAGCTGAGCTCAGAAATATCAATCAATTAGAGATAAAGATTGCTAAGGCAGAAAAATGCTAACTAACTTTGCTACATCTGTATGTATCGGTGTGTATCTGTAGGTATCATAATATTATTTATCATAGCAAGGACACTGTTTTATTTTTGTACAGTGAAGGAAATAATTATTTGATCCCTTGCTGATAGTTTACCCACTTACAAAGACATGATTAGTCTATAATTTTAGATTAATTTTAACATTGAGAGATAGAATATTCAAAATATGTATTTGCATTTTGCAGTGAGAAATAAGTATTTGATCCCCCTGCCAAACAAGACAATACTTGGTGGCAAAACTTTTGTTGGCAAGCAAAGCAGTCAGATGTTTTTTGTAGTTGATGATGAGGTTTGCGCACGTCAGGAGTAGTGATGAGCGTACCCTAAAAAGTTCGAGTTTGAGTCAAACTTCGAACTTAGAGGCATTCAGTTCAAAATTCGAGTCAAACTTCGAACTTAAATTCGAATCCCATTAAAGTCAATGGGAGAAGATGTTCGGGTCAATTTTTATACCTATAAAGGTGAAGAAGAATGGAGAAGCTGTAATTACCATCTATAACAGTAAACTGGATACACTGAACAACTTAGTAAAGAAAATGTGTCTCTAAGAGTTACAGGAAAAAATTCAGGGGCTAAAATACTTGATCCCTTTCAATGGCTAACTGAAAAGATGAGAACAGCTTGCAAGCAGGGGCGTAGCTATAGGAGGTGCAGCGGTAGAAGTTGCTATGGGGCCCTGCATCCTGAGGGGGGTCCAAAAGCTCCTTTGACACATAAGAAGACACTGGTATTGGAAATGGCACATGGTAACTGGCAAGAGCCCCATTTTACTTTTTGCACCAGGGCCCAAGAACTTGAACTTATGCCTCTGGAGTCTGGACTAGATTAGACGGCAGTAATATTGGTGGCAGCGAGAATATGGCAATCAGTAACATGGAGATTCCGGTTCGACAAGAATAGGCAGTAGTACCATTGGTGGCAGGGAGAACATGGTAATGGGGAACAGCCAAGTTCTGGTTCAACTAGATTAGACGGCAATACAATTTGTGGCAGCGGGAACATGGTAATGGGGAACAGCCACGTTCCCGATCAACTAGATTAGACGGTAGTACCATTGGTGACAGCGAGAACATGACAATGGGGAATATGGAGGTTCCGGTTCAACTAAATTAGACGGAAGTACCATTGGTGGCAGTGAGAACATGGCAATGGGGAACAGCCAGGTTCCGGTTCGACTAGATTAGAGCAGTACCATTGGTATGGCAGCAACATGGCATGGAAAGTGAGGTCAGTTTCAACTGATAGTGGCATACCATTGGTGCAGCGGAACATGGCAAGGGACATGGACTTCTAGTTCAAGTAGATTCGACGGCAGTAATATTGGTGGCAGCGAGAACATGGCAATGGGGAACATGGAGATTCCGGTTCGACAAAATTAGGTGGCAGTAACATTGGTGGCAGCAAGAACATGCCAATGGAAAACATTGAGGTCCAGAATAACAGGAATTAATACATTTGGTGGTATAACAGGTGGAGGCATTTAAAAAAAAAGATTTGGAGGGCTACTAGGAGGAGGAGTAAGAGGTGTTTGCAGTGCACATCAGCGTCATATAAGTGAATATTTCAAAATAAATTCAGCCATAAGACTTGTAATCTAGCTGTTGTCAGCAGTAGAATACAGTTTGTAAAAGCAGCAGGCACAGGAACTACAGACATGAGATGCAGTATAGTTTAAATGTGTATTTCACATTGTCAAGAAGAAGTGCTACATTTTATAGTATGACTCGGCAAAGGGGCAACAAAATTATCAGGATCCACGCAAAATTCATTTTTAAAAAAGTAAAAAACGATCCACATTGTCAGGGAAAATGGTCTTTGTCATTTCACCCCGCCGCTGTGCTGAATGGTGTTTGAATAAGCTTGCTGCTGAGCAGAAAAAATTCTATACGGTCGAAAAGGGCCACCCTTCATCCTTTTGGGACACCCAGAAGTTGAATGGTCCAGACCAAGTCCAAAAAAAATCAGTGTTGAGCTGCAGGAAGTCATGGACCTGGTCTTAAGGCATCTCTTGTGTCTGAAGCTGCATTTTCCCCTTGCAACTTGGTAAAGGGTAGTAAACATTGATTGCAAAATGCCCCCAGGGGGTTTGTCCCACCATGCCTGCTGCTTGCGGTACTTGCCTTCGGTGCTCCCCGTGCGACATTTTTCCCACATGACATTAAAAATGTGAAACCCCAAAAAATTTTTTGAGTTTGGTCAATGAACACTGTCTCAAATTCCAAATTCACGCAATTTGTATGGGGGGATAAAAATTTGCTGACTTTTGTCTTGAAAATGTGGGTAGGAAGCACAAGTTGCGGTAGTGGAGGACGCTATGTGCCCATATCTTCTAAATTTGGTGAAATAAACCCATTTTTTTTTTTTGGGTAGGGGCAATCCCACTGACAGTTTTGTATTTTTTAGTATGCAGAAATTTCCGTAAGGGGCGGGTTTTTTATTGAGCAGTCTGTAAGTTGGGGGGAAAGGACGCCCCTACACGCCGGTCCGGGTTCCCAGCCCTATATAAGGGCCAGCGGGCTCAGGGGGGAAAGGGGGTTTGGGTTCCATCCGTCAAACACGCTCGGGGAAAGTGAGCAGGAGTGAGAGACCCAAAGCTGGGCCTGGAAAACCCCTTGGTGAAAACAGACACTGGCATACGGTATTGTGATTTGCAAACCGGGACTGTGTTTTATTTTTGTTTTTGGCTCAAGAAAGCCCTGCTGTTTATTTCCTTGTTAAAAAAAGATGAAAAAACCCGGGCAGTATTGCACAACAAGGGGCTCTTTGAGCTGATTCCCCAGTGGATAAAGGAGGTAGCCACCAAAAATAAAATTTTTAATTTTATTCCCCAAGCGTGGATCTTTTTTTGCAGAAATGTGCATCCAACCATTGTGAGTGATGCTGGGATCCCCCCAACCTTGGGGGTCGAGGGGGCACAACCGTTTCCTCCTCCTTCCCCTCCTCGTCCTTTAGTCGTGCCAACGCTTCCCCACTGAAGGGAAATCAAGGGTGGTGTCCCCACTGCCTGCTCACCCCCGACTTCCTCATCGACCACCGGGAGCCCGGGCTACCCCTCATGCCTCTTTTTTTGTGAGCGAACTGTGGTCCTGCCACCCCTTGACTTGAACCACGCCTAAAGAAGACCTAGAAATTGGGAAACGTGGGGCTTATACCCTCCGGTGAGTAAGGCTCTGTTCCACCCCTCCATCATGCGGAACTGCTGCGCAGAGTGCCTAATGCTTTTCCAGAAAAAATATAACCACAAAGGTCATTTGACAATCCCATTGCCTGAAACCTTTTTTGGGGCCTTTTACAAACTGCCAAAATTTTGCGAGATCCTTCAACCCTGGGCCTCTCTCTTTTGGCCAACAACCGGGGGTCCAAACATCTATCAGCCATGCGACACTTCTACTGCAAAATGGAATTATGCTGGATAAAGGGGGGGGGGGATTCCAAAGTTTGCCACATCACTTATAAGGGCGGTGCAGGAAAAGGCCCAGATGACCTGAACTCTGCCATTTGTCCCAAAGCAGGGTACGAATCCCGTAAGGGGAGCTAAGACCTCGAGCCCTCCCCAAAAACAGTAAAACCCCTTTTAGCGCTTAAAAAATTTCTGCAAAAACCAGACCCATGATAGTCCAGGCAGGGATGTATAAGTCAAACCCTATCCAAGGGCCAAGGAGATATCCCCCTTGTCTCACTTACCTTCCCGGCCCAGGTTTTACACACCGTCCACAGCTCTTGCCCCTGTGTTAAACGTCTCCAAGACCTTTAAATTTGAGAATGGCCTGGTTTTTTCTGACCGTGATACACCCTCGAGGTTGGAGATCGGGAAAACCTCATCATCCCGCATTGGGAGAGTGTGGGGCCCGAACCCATCACCAAGCACTTCACACCAAACTCAACCCATTGCTCATTTAATAAATTTTTTAAATCCCTTGAAATGTTACTACCTTGTTCTTAGTGAGATGGACTTTGGGGGGACACAATGACCAACATTGGGAGATCTTTTCTTAAAGGTGCGGACCAGGGCGGGGACAGCTTTTTTGGGCAAAGCGCCACTGAAAGAAAATGAGCTGGGGGCTAAATCCTAACGATTGCCAAAGAATACAAAAGTGTTCCCGGACCACCACAGATCGCAAAAGAAAGGGGGACGTCACAGCAGGAGAAACCCCTGCGAGACACATCCTTCACTACCAGCCACGTGTTGACCACACCGGGGTCATACATTTTCTCCCAGATGACATCTGAAAACCCCAGCCAAGAGGCAGGGGTTTGTCACCACAACCCCTATTTGCATGGCTGGGAAAAGGGTAAAACTCTCCCCTTCCCTAAACCCCACCCTTGTCTCATTCGCTTAAACAGCCAAGAACTACTATGTGCTGTACCCCTTGCGCCACTATACAGGAGGAAAAAAATTTGAGGACAGGGGGCGCAAAGAGGTGGGAAAGACATCCCCTGCTTTTTGCAGAAGCCGGCAAATGGGTTTTTGGGGGGGAAGGGGTGAAAAA
The DNA here is from genome assembly GCA_025379985.1 of Phyllomedusa bahiana. Lineage (NCBI taxonomy): Eukaryota > Metazoa > Chordata > Amphibia > Anura > Hylidae > Phyllomedusa > Phyllomedusa bahiana. The sequence goes on along the minus strand of JAODAL010016703.1, from coordinate 7,415 downwards.
GGGGGTTTGTTAAATTGGCCCAGGCTTTGTACAGCAAAACTTTGAGGGGCGTGGTGACGGCAAACACTAATCGATGTAGCCGATCGCACGGGAGGGGGAAAACAGGCGAGGGGGGAAAAAGTTATTCGGGGCCCATTTAAACGGCAAAAAGGGCCCCCAAAGAAAATTCAGCCCCATTCCATGCCCCTTGTGCCCCATCTTCTCCCTGGGATAATGGGCCCTACGCAGTCCCCTACCCCGACTACCCATTGTCCTGGCCCGGGAAAGCATTTTATCTCTACTTAATTTTAGGACAGGGAGGAAAAGAAGGGGTTTTTGGGAACAACAATCGGGGCCCTTGGACGTAGAGAGTTAATGTCGGCCTTAATAAAAATTTTGGGTGTCATCAGCATATGGTTTTTTTTGAAAGCCTTGATGCTATCACTGACCCAACCAACTGAAACAAGGGGTTATCTTACAAAAGGGGAAGAAGCACAGTTGCTTTTGGGGCAGTGCCCACCCCTAATTCGGTATTGCCGGGGAGTCACAGGGGGCACAATGCAGGTTGGGACCCAAAAATGGGCCACGTTTTAGCCCCCCTTTGCAGTCCCAAAAGAAGCGGCACGGAGCTACCCCGGTCAGCGGTGGTACATCAGTCAGTGGGGATCTTGGGGTAAATCCCCTACCCCGGGGGTTGTCCCATTTTTTACGAGCACCAGAGGGGGGGTTAACATAACTAAATGTAGACCTTGGGGGCAGAAAGTAAAGCGTGACCGGGGACCCAAACTTTGGCCCCCACAGCCCTGCATAACTATTCAGTGTAAACAAATGGGTTTTTCAGGGTGGTGGTCCAAACCTGCCCCAACAGCTGTGCACCTATGGCATCCCCCTTTTTAAGGCATAAAGGCTTCACCACCTCGCCGAAGAAAAATCCTGTCTTTTATATTATCTCCGGTCCAATACTCTGCTCCTGGGCACCAGGTGCCCAGTTGTTCACCAAGACTATTGCAAAAGACAGCAGTATGCATCAGCCATCCTAAGTGCAAAAACTGCCCGTGTCCGTCCAATTTGGGTGGTACTGCAGCCCCCCCCTTTTCAAGGGGTGGATTCTGCACCCTTAAAAGAAGGGCCGGGAAACTTGCAATTTAATTTCACCCATTGTAAAAAACAGGTGGGGTCCTCTGGACACCGCAAAGTTGGAGCGGCCACGCCGGGGAGCGGGTTAATGGGCCCCCGTTTTCCCCCAACCCCGACGCAATGCGGATGGACTTTCTGCGCGGGAGTCCGCCAAGGTCATACCCGGCGCGACTAGCTTGAGGTGGCAGCCGAGTGCAGGAGGTACCAATGAAAGACAAAACAGTATCAAGGTCGGGCCAAAGGTCAGGGCAGGTGGTGGAATTCGGGGCCAGGAAAATGTGGGGAAAAATCGGGTCCCGGGGCAGACGGGGAAACTATAACATTTTGAGATTGATGAACGGGAAAAATATATTAACGGGGGGAAATTTATAAACAGGTGGAAATTGTAAACGGAATAAATAATTAACGGGGAAAAAATTTATTGAACAGGGGGAAATTTGATAAAACAGGGAACAGGGAGGGCCCCCCCTTTTTCCACTTTAACAGGGGAGGGCCCCCCTTTTTCCACCTTTTAACAGGGGGGGCCCTTTTTTTTCCCCCTTTTTAGAAAAACCATTTTGCAGCATTGTTTTTTCTTTTTTTTTTGTGCCCTTCCATTTTTGTACTAAATTCAACCAACAAGGGCACAGAATGCAAAATAAGCACCTAAAACTTTCCCTGTTTTATGGCCCTCCTTCAGTAATTTCCTACGCTGCATTTAAACAAGCTGTGAAAGGGGCAGAAACGATTCAAACCCCCATTTATACTTCTGATGTTTATTGTCACTGCTTCCCCCTCAAACATTTGGTAGCAGAGGTTTACCGCCGCCAAAAAACCCCCATTCCACTTCCCATAATACGCAAAAGAAGGGGGGTTTTTTCCTACCTCTTCGTTCCAAGTAGCGCGTGTCCTAAATTGTTCACCCTCACTTATTGGGGGCGCGGCCCAGAAAAAATAAAATCCTCTGGGGGGGGGAAACCGGGATGGGCAGTGGGGGGTGGGGGAACAGGAGGGTCGCGACCGCCCCCAAGCCAGCCAAACTAAGGGTTTTTGTCTGCAAATTTCACCAGGGACCAGCTGCGGTTGTCAAATGTCATCTGGGGGGAAGTGATGACCTATCCACCCAACAAAATCTTGGTTTCTGAACAAAAACAAGGCCCTAATGAACCGGCAGTTCTGCCTACCCAATGCCCCTGCTTGACTCCCCTTACTTGCTGTAACCTTGCCTGTCCCGAAATTTTGTGCCACTTCCCCCACATGTGAAGACCTGCCCCTCTCTTTTGACAAAGTTTGTTTTAAAAATGTACAGACTCTGTTTAAATGAAGATATCGTTATGATAATACACACCCTGTATTTGACTCCAAATGAACCCACAAAAAAAATGGGTAAACCCTTTGGATAAATTGCGCTCCCCAAAAATGGCAGGGAAAAATTTTCTTTGTATTGCCGTTTAAAAACACGTGTTTTTTCTGAATATAAAAGCACAAACAGGCTTTAAATTTAAACCCTTCGGATAAATTATGCAAAATTCAAAATCTCTTCTTTGACGTTGAAAAAACCCAAACCCTTTCTTTTACTGGTTTTAAAACGCAAAAAATACTTAGTTAACCCCCTTTTGAATTGCCAAAAAATGTCTGCCCCAAAAAAAACCGCTTTGTAGCGTGTTTAAAACGGCGGTTTTTACAGAGCATAACACAAAAAAAACCTTAAATTAACCCGTTTTTGAAAAATCTACAGCCAAAATTTCCTTGGGTTTAAAAAAAAACTTTCTTTTTCTGACAAGACTGCAGAAAATACTTGGTTAAACCCGTGGGGTTAAATTGCACAAAAGAAAAATGCGTCAAAATTACAGCTTTGTAGGGTTTAAAAACTTTTCTATTTTACGGAGCACAACAGCAAAAAACCGTAAATTTAACCTTTTAATACAATTTATGCTACAGCCAAAATTTTTCTTTGGCTGAAAAGGAACATTTCTATTTCTGGCTTTCAGTGCAGAAAAATTTTAGTTAACCCCCTTGGGTGTAAATTTCGCCAAAAAAAAAATGGCTGCCAAAAAAATTTCCAGCTTTGTGGCATATTAAAACGGCATGTATTTTACGAGCACAACCCAAAAAAAACTCGTAATTTAATAAGGGGGGCCCAAATTATTTTTAACGAATGGAATTTTTTTGAAATTTTAGGAAAAAAATTTGATTCTGAACGAAGTCAAGTTTGGGGGGGATTTGCGGGGAAAAAGCGTGTTTTTGGTTTATAAAATGGCTGGACACATTTCATTAATGGGGCAAAGAAGTCTGGGGAGGAAGAAAGGATACCAAATGACATGGCAGAGTTAACCAACAGAACCGGCGGGATTCGTATTACCCCCACTATATAATCCCGGGTGCGACGCTGGCAGCTCACACTCCTCTCATGTGTGTTAGGGAAAGGGGCTGCCCTGCTGCTTATGATATCTTAACTAAAGAATCCTTTTTTTTAAAACGATTTTTGGGGGGGGTCACCTTGTCTCAAAATGCTTCTCTTAGTTCTAAATTTTGATTTTTTGGGGGATTGGGAATGAATCCATTGGTCCCTTACTGCAGAACATTTTAATCTATCTGCTCGTTTTGAGCACATTAAAATCAAAGGGTTATCTAAATTGTTGCTGTTTTATTTGTTAAGAAAAAAGCTTTTTTAAAATCCAAAAAAACTAATTTTTTAGTTGCCACTTATTTTGCGCAGTTTAGTTCAGGGGGTTTAAATTAAGCGTTGTTCTGCGTTTTGGTCACTAAAAGAAACGTTCCTTTTCACCGCCAAAGAAGAATTTTTGCCTGTAATAAATTCATACCGAAGGGTTAATTACTTTTTCTGTTGTTTTTGTTCCCTAAAAAAACACCCTTTTAAAAAACCCCTACTGTGGTAATTGTTTCGCACATTTCTTTAGCGAATTTAACATAAGGGGTTTAAATAAGTATTTTTTTGCGTTGTATTTAGTAAAAGAAACTTTTTTTTCAAACCCCCAAAAGAAGAAATTTTCCTGAGCATAATTCATACCCAAGGTTAATTTTCGATTTTTCTGTTGTTGTGCCCCTAAAAATACACCCAATTTTAACACGCAAAAAAAGCTTTAATGTTTGGGAAAAACCCTTTCTTTTGCGCAATTTCTCCCGGGGTTAATTTAATATTTTTCTGCAGTTGTATTTATAAAAGAAAATTTTTTTTTACCGCCAAAGAAAAATTTTTCTTGTGCTAAAATTTATATCCGAAAAGGGTTTTTTAAAGCCTGTTTGTACTTTTATATTCATAAAATACACTGTTTTTAAACGGTACATACAATTAAATTTTTTCCCGGCCATTTTAGGGGGCGCAATTTTATCCAAGGGGGTTACCCCCGTTTGTTGGGGTTCTTTGGGTCAAATAAGGGTGTGTATTTATCTATACGATATCTTCATAAAACAGAGTCTGTCTTTTCGAACAAAAAATATGCAAAAGAGAGGTGGCAGGGTCTTCACCGCAAATGGAAATGACACAAAAATTCTGGGCAGGGCCCGGTCACGAAAACAAAAGAGGCGTCGCCAGGGTCACTCGGGAGGGCCCGAACTGCCGGGGGTCATCTACGGCTGTGGTTTGTCACAACCCCAAAGGTTTTGATTGGTTTACTAGGTCTTTCCCTTCCTCCCAATGAACCCCGGCAACCCCGCCAAGGTCTTTTGGGAACGTCAGAACAAAACCCTTATTTTGGGAGGCCCCTGACAGGGCAGCGGGGCCCCCCCTGCCCAAACCCCTCACTGTCCCATCCGGTTCCCTCAGCCAGAATCTACTTGTTTTCTGGGCTCAGGCCCCAACAGCGAGCATAACAATTGAGGAAGGACAGTCAGCACACGGGAGCGAAGAAAAAGGGGCCAAATCCCCTTTCTTCTTGCAGTAGGTCAAAAAAAATAGATGTGGAGATGGGATGGGAGGTCTTTGTGAGGGGGGGCCCCCCATCCCAAAACCCTTGGGGGGGGGGGGGGCACATGAAGATCAAACAATAATCAATGATGATTAGCCCAAAACCGACTTGGGAGCCGGGTGAGCAAGGGGTTCATCTCGTCAGGGGTAAAAGGCGTCAGCTTGTGCCCCAGGCGCGGCGCAGCCAGAAAATGGGTAGTGTGGCTTGGGGCAGCAGGGTACGCGGCGGGTCAGGGCCAAACGGGCCATGGTAGAAAAACCCCCCTTTCAGTCCAAGAAACGGCCCCGGCACAGGGGCTCAGCGAGGGAGCGCGTATAGTCCCCTATGCGGAGCATTTGGGGTAAATCAGCTCCGGCGGTGTGTCAGTTCTTTGCTAAACACCGGGGGGACCCCCCAAAAAGGTATTGTAGAATCTTGGGGAGAAAGTGAAGCGGGCCAGGGACTAACGTTGGCCCCCACAAACCCTTTTCCTCAACAATCAGCGTCACCATTTGGGGGCCTGGGAGAAATGGGTCGATGTGGTTTTCCATCCCGCACCCAGCAGGCCCGTGGCAGCATGCCATTGCCCTATCAAGGCTCCACCACCCCCTTTCGGGGGAACTGTTTTCTCTTTGCCCTCATCTCCCCCAGATGCTCCTAACTCTCCTCTCAGGCGCCACATCGTTAACGAGGCGATTGCAAAGAGACAACAGTTGCGTCCAACCAATCCGGGGCAGAAAACTGACCGTGCTCCTGTCCGTTTTGGTTGGCAGTTCCCCTTTCCATTCCAAATGGGGCCTGCACCGTTTAGAAATTAATGGCCTTTTCCCAACCGAGATGAGAGTTGCAAGCCTTATTTTTTTTTCCAAAAAAGGCATTCCCAACACCCTTTAATATATTTTGAACAGAAGGTGGCATCCTTGATTTTTCGGGTTTGTTTTTAAGTGCACGCAGCGCGGGGGCGTCTGGATGTAACTACTGTCGGCCTACCTGCCTTTAGCCCACTGGGGGAAAGTCCTCCTCCCAGGAACCCAACAATTGGACGGAGACGTCGCTTTCTCCTCCACGTTGTAAACTGCGGCTCCTGCCCAATGTCCACCTCCCCCACCACCCTATCTCAGCCCCCCAAAGTACTCTCCTCATAAACCTATGTGTAGGACACAGCGTTTTTCACGCAGTTCACACCTGGCTTGCCCCGGGGAACGAAGGACCAGGGTAGGACTGCTTGCGTCATAAAGCAAGAAATCGATGTTGGGCTTTCTCCCCCGCCAACTCCAATCGGAACCATGTGATGTCAAGGAGGGGAAAATGGGGCCGCGCTGCACAAGGAGGGGGTGGTGCATGGTGCATGTGTTCAATCTGGTTGTGAAAAGGTTCCTGAAGTCTTCCAGAAGTTTCTGAAAAATGGCCAGGAAACTGTGCGTGCACTTCATCCATTCCTACAAAGCCAGGAAACACCCTCCTCGAGTTGCAGCGGCAGAACGGCCCCCCCAACACACTCTGATATGCAAGTGTTTCCACCCGTTGGAATTCCAGCCTGCACATGTTGGACCGACTGTATGAACAGAGAAAGGCCATTTAATGATTTTTTTGATGATCCAGGTGTCACGCTGTTGTATTGATGCCAAAAAGGATTTTTATTAACAAAAACAAAAACATACAACAACTGAAAACTATAACAAAAGGTGGATCCTTGGGAACGTGGAAAAAAGAAAACAGAGTCCAGGAACAAAGCAGAAATAAATATATCAAAACCTTTACCAGGCAGGACACAGACTGTCCAGATGAATGTCCAGGAAAAACTCAGAGGAGCAAAAACATAAATGACCTGTCCAGGAAACCAGCATCTCAGGAAAATCTTAGGCCCAGCCTAGAGCCAGAGGCTGGGCTAAATAGCTGGGCCTGATTGCAGAAGTAATGCACCTGGACAGTGCACAAAGGCAGCGATTAACCATCGCTGTACTAGAAGGCATAGCCTTTAACAGAACAGTCCCAGGATCAAATGCCAGGCAGATCATGACACCAGGCAGACAGGAGTACTCCCCTGTGTAGCTTTGATGTCAGCCAGTGGCAGCTCATGCGTGACACCTGCCATTTGCTGAGGCCATTCGAGGAGGCTACGTTATTTGTCAGTCGCCAGGACTACGGGATGAATAACGTCGTTCCACTGCATCATGTCCTGGAACAGATGCTGAAAAACCTGTCTGGGCAGGGTACTGGAGACGTGGCGACTACATCTCGGGGCCACATGAGTCCGGTGGGGACTGAATCGGAGGAGGAGGAGGACATTGGAGCAGAAGCATTGTCTGGTGAAATGAGTGGATTTTCTACAAGAGAGGAGGAGCAGGATCAGCTGGAGGAGGTAGATGGAGATGAGGAAGACTAGGTATATGACCCACAAACACCCTGAAG
>JAODAL010016702.1:0-79894 GCA_025379985.1 Phyllomedusa bahiana | reverse complement strand
CCAACTCTACCTGTTTCAGCAGTAATGCGCTGGGATTTGCCGATAAAACGGCTATATGTGTAGTTTCGTATGGGTGTGGAGTTACACGCCTCCAGCATGCTCCCCAATCTCAGATGCATTACAAAGTGCCGTGGGCGCTTTGTAATGCGCCTAATATTGGAGTGCGCTTGATTAAAAATATAGCAAATGGGGCTGCACCAGTCTTCGGGCTGAAAAGACGCCAGACTTCTGGCACAGCCCAATTTATATATGTCGACCCAGGTGTGAGGGCTCTGCTCATAAGAGCTTACAATTTAATAGGGTGTATAGGTGAGACGAAGGGTGATAAGTGCTTGGTTTACACAATGTTCCAGCCATATTTCATAAATATTGTGTAATTTACAAAAAAATTGGATGAACCCGCCACCCAAACTGAGCATCAATATACAGATTGGTGCCTGTGATAGGGAGTGTCAGAAGTTTGTGTGACAGAAAGGTTGGGGGTTAGCAATTAGGATTCTTGGTAGGCCTGCCTATTTTCAGGTGGCACTTAAAACTGTGAGGGTTATGAGTGTACCTGATCGTACAGGGTAGCATGTTCCATAGAACTGGTGCAACAAGTGCAAAATCTTGGAGGCAGGCATGGGAGGTTTGGATGATTGAGGCATGTAACCTAAGATTGTCAGCATAGCGGAGAGACCGGGTAGGATGATAGACAGAGATTAGTTAGATTTAGGGGTGTGGATAGCTGTGTAGAGCTTTATGAGTGAGAGGGAGCAGTTTATTTAGTAATTAATTGGCAAACAGCTAAGTGACTGACACATTGTAAAGGAATCAGTATAGGGGCTGGGAAGAAAGATGAGCCTGGCTCTCTAGTAAATATACAAACTTGACATGGATTTCAAAATGGAGTCTGCCTCAAAATCTTCTTGAAAACCAAGTCAAAAACCACAGAGAATATCAATACCTTTGGGCAAGATAGGTATTATAATATAACTTTTAATGAAAATTACTGATAAAACCTAACAATTCCCTAAATTGCCCTACCTAAACTGCCTAATACGTGGGGAAACCCGCCCCAACAAAAGGGCGACCCCTACCAGGAACCTTACTAGAAACCCTATAAGTGCCCTAGTGATAGTACCTTACCCACTACACCTATGCATACAACTACAGTGTGTAATGCCACCTAGACTAAACATCCGTCACCACACACAACAGACTATATATACACGTATCCCTGTCCCGACGCGTTTCCCCCACCACCGATAGAGTGGGTTCATCAGGGAACAAAAACTCTTCTAAAGTGGCAACAGTAGACGCGTTTCCCCCACCACCGATAGAGTGGGTTCATCAGGGAACAAAAACTCTTCTAAAGTGGCAACAGTACTATAAGGAATCTCAGTAAGTACCAAATATATACAAACAATAAAATACACTGTTCCCAGAACTAGAATACCGTAACAGCATGCATGAAAGAATATACATATACAATCGTGTGGATACACTCACGTCCCTTATGGTATACTAGGTGTGGCGCAAAGATGAGGCACTTCTCACACTCAGAGAGAGTCAGGACGACCAGGTGGCATGCTGGTCCGGATAGATGGTTCCGATTTTTCATGGGAAATTTGCACTGTTCTTCACACTGTGAATTGCGGAATGGTTTTATCTGCTGCAAATGTAAAATCTACCATGAAGAGAAAAAAAATGTAATTTCTTTGGCACGGAATCCAGATAGATTGCCTGTTGGGCATTGATTGACCCTAAATGATATCGAGGTAGTCTATGACCAAATCTGCAGAAGAAATCTGAGGGAATCACCTGAGAATTCTGCTGTTGGTCCATGTTAGATTTTTTTCCACATACTGTTGCAGTTGTCTGCTAGTGGTAGCTGTGTCCTGGAGACAGTGCAAGCTCTAAAGGGCTGAAGCTGTACTTATGTAGAGGCTTTAGGTTGTAGAGTTTTCCTGGTGTTCCTTTACTGGTCTATATGGTTTATGTGACAAGATGGATATCCACACAACAGCTATGGAATGTATTCAACACAAGGTCCTTTTTTTCTATATAAATTCGATTTTCGATTTACCTTGACAGTCACATATTGTATCTGCAGTTATTTACTCGTTTCTCATGTTTCATGCCTCTACTAGGAAGGAAGGGGGATGCTTTAAAGACAGAATCTGAGGAAGATCGAAGCAAAGCACAAGTTAAATATAAAGATTATCTTCAAATCAAAGGGATAAGAGCTTTCAAGCCCAATGTCTGGAAATTACAGATACACACTTATGGCAGCTGCTGTTAATGAAAGAGAATCTAATTCTATTACATGGCCCTGACATAAGTCAATATGATTCCTTTGGTTTGCCAGTCCTTTCACATTGGGGAAGCCACACAATAGGTGAAATTCCTTTAGGTGTTTAATCTTAAACTGAAAGCTGTGCATACAGATATATTAATAAAAAGTAATAAAAAAAAGGAGAGCAGATGGGTGCAGCTTAAAGTAGATTTATTTGTTTGCAGAGGACTACATGGAATAGTCAAAGAGATCCAAACCTGCAGAAGTTGACAAAAAACTCTTACAGCAAAACTAACTGATTGGAAGACAGATCGAGGAGGTCAAACATTAGGCTGGAGGCTTCGGGCTGTTTAGGTTTAGATCATCAGAAATGAACAATTTTTTTAAGGGGGTTTTTTCTATCACGCTGTTTTATGAGTTTTAGAATTCTTGCACTTACTCTGTGTCCTCAGGTGTGGGTGGTTTCTAAAGCAGTGATTAGCATATTCAACTTCTAAGGAGCCATTACTTGACAGTGCGGAGAATTGTTATCTATAACAAGATTACAGTTTACGCCATGCTTTTAAAGTCCTCACAGAATGTACATTTTGTTTAGTGAAGCTAATCTTGTTGATATAATTAGTTTGCTTTGATCTTAGTCCATCCGTGGGGTGATGTCATTCCTGGCTCTCAGCTAATCATATAACAGACGTCCCTCACAGGTAAGCATAGAAACCTGTGTGCACTTCTGAGCACATAAAAAAAACACTCTTACTTCAGGACTAAAGTAAAATTTATTGACCAAAAGTATTAAGAAAAGTCTTAATTTATCTGCCCTTTTCATGTTCAAGCTAATCTTTAGTAGTGGAGAAAACCCTTTAAGTCATGTTTTTATGTTAAAAAACATTTTTTTAAACATGTTTTTATTAATTTTGCCAAAAAAACAAGGTCCAAAAATTATTCATCATAGTCAATTATTATGCATTACAATTCCATGTGTAACATATTCCAAGAAAACAATGGGCTTTTTTTAAAAGACATTAGCAGATGAGTTTTACATATTGTCAACATTTTGTTATAAGTTTATATGCTAAATCCAGTTAAGTGCAATTTCAAAACAGGCATATAGGAAATATTTTGTTTAATGAGCAGAGCATCACCCCCAACAGAAACAATGGCCACAGAGAGGCGCCCTAATCCAGATATTGAGATCCCCTCCAGCAACTAGTATAGTACTATGAGATAGGATCCAAGGAGCAACCATCTGTAGCCTAGGATTATGGATTGAGCAGTGAAGATAAACCATCCAGTAGTAGCTCATTAACACCAGGAGCTGCAAGATGTCTGACATGGTGATGTAGATTAATTGGGTCCCTCCCTGATAATTGCTGTTGTGAATATCATGTTGTATCCCCAAAACATGAGTAAAACTTTTGTCTCATTGGCAACGGCAATGTGTTAATACATTTTCCTTAGAGCTGAAAAAATTCTTTACCTTCCTTTTTTTATGTTGTATAGCCCCCACCCAATCCATCTTTAGTAGGAAAAAGCATTTATCCAGAAACAGCTTTATGGATGGGCAGGCTGGTTGAAGCCAGAGTTGTAGTATGGCCTTCCTAGCTGTTGCCACCAATATATGTAGTAGGTATACTTCTCTATGGGTGAATTCAGAAGTTTCTCTAACTATAAAACCAAAAAGTGGCCCCACACAGCAGAGGGAGTAAAGGATGGCAATAAAAATAGTTTTATGCAGGCCGCTAGGTTTTTCCGGTATTTTTGTATCTCAGGGCAATCCCACAAACAATGGTATAGGTCTGCTTCAGAGGAACCACACTTGAAACATGCATCTGAAGCGTATATACCCATCTTGAAGCCTCTTATTGGGGATCATATATGCGTTATGAGCATTTTTGAGGTGCATTTCAATATATCTTGCTGAGGAACGGTACCTGTGAGCAGAGCCGCCGTAAAGGCAGTACAGGGGGTAGTGCTCTATGGGGCCCGGAGAGAAACGTGAAGCAGGGGGGCCCACCGCCCGCTGAGAGTGGGCCCCCTTTGTTTCACAAGGAAAATCACTAGCGGTGCCTGTAGTTTACATACGAAGAGGGGCCGCACTGTGTGAAGGGAGGAGAGAAGAGGCCCGGATCTTGAGTCACAGATCAGTACAGTTGCTTATACTTACAGTTTACACTTACAGCTTCAGTGACTGCAGGGCCCGTCCTCCCTCCCTCTCTCTGCAGCCGGGATAACAAGTTACATCAGTGAGACCCGCCCATGGTACAGGGCCTCACGGGTTTGAATTGTGACGTCATCCTGGCTACCGAGGAAAGTCCGCGTGGAGAGAGAGGGAGGGAGGATGAGCCCTGCAGTCACTGAAGCTATAAGTGTAAACTGTAAGTGTAAGCAACTATGCTGCTCTGTGACTCGGGGGCTGGGCCTCTCCTCTCTTTACACAGTGCGGCCCCTCTTTGTATCTAAAGCCTCCAGGGCCCCCATATAGGACCACCCCATACAAACCCCCCTGTATAGGGCCCCCCTATACAGGGCCCCCATATACATTGCCCCCATACGGGCCTCCCCATACAGGACCACCCCATACAGGCCCCCACTCCAGGGATCCCTGTACAGGCACCCATACAGGCCCCCACTCAGGACCCCCAGACCACCATACAGACCCCCCTGCCCAGGCTCCCTGCCCTGAAATTTTAGAGAATCAGCGACGGCGCCCAATAAAATCTTTGAAGACAGTGAGGGATCACGTTCTTCCCATTTAGTCAACTGGGCTGGGGATTGCTCATAATCAGTGATTCCAAGTATAAACTTGTATATAGTAGATAAGTGAGAACGCCTCGTTTTGGGCTTTAGCAGTACATTATCGAATGGCAAGTTCCATTCTGTGTCTGTTAAATGTTTTAAGACCTCCCTGCAATAGCTGATTGCCTGTAGATAATTAAAAAAGGGAACGTTAGTATTTGGGAAAATGTCTTGTAGTCTCACAAGTGAATAGGGTTTTCGCATTAAGGGGTTCACCCATTGTTCCAGTGACCGCATGCCCTGCCGAAATAACTGCTTGAATTTCCCATAAGGTCTGCCACTCTGGAAACCTGGATTAGAGGCTGGCGAGAGATGTAGAGAGTGAGTGGGCGATAATTTTTTGTTGTTAAACACATTTTTTAAGACTTTTTGGTTATATTTTTTTTCCTATTATTCACTATCAATATTTAAATTTTTTTTTAAATCTTGCAGTTTCTTTGGCCACTAAGCCTAATAATGGTCAGACACTTTCAGCAGGGTTACACTGAAAGGTGGCACCAATGTGTATAGATTACACAGAATTCACCATTCACAATAGGAGATGGTCACAACCCACCTCTCCTCCCTGCATGGAGCATACCTAGAAAACTCTCCTTTACAAGTCAATGGGCCTGCACCTGTTCACAGGCTCCTACTAGTATGTCCATGAAGCTGCTTTAAAGCATCTCTCTAAATGCTGTTAAAACGTTTTTTATTAGGCACATCCAAAATACATGGTAACATAATCACTCAGTGTTAGAGTATATATAAGAGCAGGAATCATAAAGAAATCATTAGGATAGGAAAGTTGACAATCTCCTTATGTAAGAATAACATGTTGCATTTTGGTAGTACCCATTTTTTGAGTTCAAATTAACAAATATAACAACAAACAAACAGCAAGATTCAAACTTGCAGAATATCGTGATGAGGGTTCCCATGCTTCCTAGTCCCCAGAAATAGAGAAAATTTGCAAAGGTAGTCAATTACAACAATCCTATTTACTGCTATTATTCTATGGGTCCGGGGAACAGCTTTTACGTGTTCCAGTCCCTTTTGTGATAAAATGTCCGTGTCTTACTTTTGCCTCTGATATTTTGTTTGGGTGTCATCTTTCGTGTCTAGTATAGAGTCACAGGTCACAAAGATAGTAGACCTAATCTATGAATTCCAATGGTCCTTTTAGGTTAGCAAAAACTAAAACAGTGTAACCATTCGATAACTCCATAAAGAGGGATATAACACTTTTATATCTCATGCTGATCAAAAATGGTTTCTAAAGTCATAGAATTGTCACAGAGAAGGCAGGCAGAGCGTGGTCACTTCAATTTTGAACCCCATCCCTCCTGAGATTATGAGTTAGGTATCCAGAACTGGTGGATCCTCACTTAAAGGGATTGTATAATTTCATTAAATGGTCTTCAGAATAAGAGGACAGTGATAAGCAACTTTGCAATTGGATGTCATTAGCAAAGCTGTCTTATTTTCACAGTGTCCCTTATCTTCGTTTTGAGTAAACACTGTTGCCCAGTGCCGGTCAGATCCCTCCTCCTTGCATTTCATTGGCTGACAGCTCTACTAATTTACATTCTGTTCGGCCCCCGGTCATATTCACGGGAGCGAGCATTCCTGCCTCTCTCACTCAGAATAAGGGGCCGGCAACAATTTCGCTCTATACAGCCACCAGCTCCTCAGTGACACTGAAGCTGCTTCTACAATCAGAAAACAGGAGAATTGTGCCTCAGTGCCTTGTGTAAACATAAAAGGGAAACGGATCTGTGCTCTGGATGAGTTCATAGAAGACTGGATTCAACTGTAACAAACCTCCAGCTGTGAGAGGAGAAGAGATCAGTGCTGAGTGCATAGAAGACTGAATGCAGGTCTGTGGTATGTAAACAGCTCTTAAAAATAAGACTGCATAGGGAGAGGACAGTGACATGTGAACTCAGACAGAGAGGATGGGGGGAACACACTGACTCGGGAGCGAGCATGAACAGTGAATGGGGGGATGATGTCACCCCCTTCAGTTAAGAAACACCCAGCTGGGAGGGGAAGAAATGCCCCTGGCATTTCAGGAACTGAGAGAATCAAGCTTCAAGAAAACAGCCGAACTGATGAAGCGATATATCCCCTTTAAGATCCGATTTTGGTACCAGGAGGCAAGACTGAAACCATCCCTAATGGTATGTTGGATTCACACTGGTAGTAAAGTGATATAGCTTTCCATTATTCCCAAAAAGTTTTGTGCATGCGTTTCCTTTTTTAATGATGCCTCCATCCAATACATTTTCATTATGTATGAAAGTTTCTCCAGGAAAAGCCTTAAAGGGGGGGGGGGGGGGGTCTCATGTATCCCTGTGTGTAATATTGTTTTCACGCCAGCCGCCGAAATCATGTGTTGGAGCTTTCTGCACCCTGATGCACATGGAGTCTCCTGCATGTCTATGTGACCAAAAATTGCCCATAATGGGTACCTAGGAACATAGTTCGTAAGATTAGAAGATGTAAATGATATGACCCTGTCCCCAGAAGGCGAATTTTTGGGGGCAATCCAGAGGCAGTAAAAAAAAGGTTGCCCCTGGGCTTACAACGGAAACAGCAATTAACTGGAAATATTCCCATTTTATTACCTCTAATTGGAGTAAAGTAAGCCCTATGTGAAAACAGTCACTTGTCAGCTCACTGATATATGAGATAAATAGTACCTTTTTTAAAAAAACGGCTTGCAAAAACCCCCGGGACTCCCAGTCAGCTTCAGCTCGGGAGGCAGCAGAAAAGGCATAAAATGATATACCCCACTTGCTTAGAAGTAGCCATTAAAGCAATGATCCGCATTTTTATTTTAAAATAAATTTTTTTTTATTAATTTTCCATTAAAATGTGTAACTATTTGCCCTACTATACTCAGAGATGGTAAAAATTTTGTATCCAAAAAACAGGGGCCCTTTACTTTTTGGATCCTCTTTTTCCAAGTCTTTTTCTTTCTGCCCCAAAAAAAAAAAGAAAAAAATTGGGTTTTTTGTCCCAACTAACCATAGGTGTGGTCAAAAAATTTGTATATGTTGCCAAATATATGCAAATATGATCCCCTTTTTATCTTCGTTACAAAAGAAACAATATCAAATTCCCTAACTATATCAATTGCAACACAAAATATGTTTTTATAAACAGATTTTGCATAAAATGCAACTTAATAAAATTGGCTTTCAAATTCTCATTTAAAAATCCCCCCATCAGAGAAAATATTTCTGGGAACCCATAAGCATGTGGGGAAAACTGGTATGTACTTGCTAAACATTTCATAGAAAAAAAAATGGGGAGTGACACTACCCCCATGAAAGTATAGGTATTGAAAAAGTAAAAAACAACCATTTTTAAAGGGGGAATTTAAAAAATAAATTATTTCCAGAGAGGCAAAATGGATATTTGTATTAGGTACTCGACCCAGCGGGCCTAAATGTACGTCATGATTGCTATATCAAACTAAAATGCTTCTTTTTTTTTTCTTTCTTTGTTTTTTTAATATATATTGAAGCATTATTGTAAAAAAAAATTTGATCAGTATGGGAAATCCAAAAAGGTTAATCTGCGGGATTTGGGCCCTTTAAAGGGATTGGTCTTTGCATTTAAACCAGGGGGGCACCAATGTTTAAAGGGAAATATGTATTAGTCAAAAACGCGGTTGCAATCTGAAAGCAGGGTGCTGTATTACAAATCTCCTACCCTGTATTATCAAATTTTTTAAAGGAATATTAATAATTTTTTTATTTTAAAAGTATAAGCTGCGGATAAACTGCTTTATGGGGTAACTTCTAAGCAAGCTAAAATAAGCCTATGGGGACAGTTGATGGTAAACTTTTCCCAAAATTAATGGAGGACAAGATTTTTTTAAAATTTTTTTTTAGCCTACATAGAGTGTTAGGGATTTTCCCAAAATGGGGTTTATCCTCGAAAATTTCCTGTGATGCCATAGCAGTCTTAGAAAAATCCAGTGGGGTGTTGGGTAGGTTTTTAAAAGAAAAAGAGGGGAAGTTTGAAATTTTTTAAAAGGGGGTATGCTTCTTCAGTTCGTGTGTTTTTAAAATATTTTTTAATTTCCCCGCTTTTACAAAACCCGGGGCCCTTTTTCCCCATCCCAGCCCCGGGTGTTTTCCTTAACTGAAAGGGGATGACATCATCCCCCCCCCCACTATTCTTTTGGCTCCCAAGCCCTGTTCTCCCCCCCCCCCCCCCCCCCTGTTGAGTCCCAAACTCACTGTTCCTCCCCCCTGCAGTGGGTTTTTTTGTAAAAGCTGTTTAAATACCAAAATACCCGCATTTAATAAAAACAGTCTTCTTTGAATTTTTGCCTTCTTTGTTCTCTTCTTTTTTTTAAATGGAAAGGGTTTTTTACAGTTGAATCCCGTGCTCTTTGAACGGCAAGAAACTCCCCTTTTTTGCAGGAGAGTTGGGCACCTGGACAATTTTTTCTGTTTTTTGATAGTTGAAAAGTTGAGTGTGGTTTTTTGCTGGGTAGTGCAGAGTGAAAAATTGCCCAAAGGGCCCCCCTTAAACTGAGTGAGAGAAGGGAGGGATCGAGGCAAAATTTCTTTCGTTTTGATTGTAGAAGCCCTTTCAGTGTTATTGTGTTTCTTTGGCTTTGCAGAGCCAAAAAATTTTGCTGTTCCCCCTTAAATTGAGTGAGAGAGGACAGGAATGCTCAAATACGTGAATCCCACCGGGGGGTGGAAAAGAATGTAAAATTTTTTAAAAGCCGTCAGCCCAAAGGGCAGGACGGAGGGTAAACCGACCAGCCCCTGGGGAAGTTTAAAGGGGGAAAGACATCCCCAAATTTCAAAAATTTTTTGTTTTTTACTGTCCCCTTATTCCCGGGGAAGGGCCATTTAATGAAAAGAAACAAACCCCCCCTTTTAAAAGGGAAATGTATGATGTAGGTTCTCCCATAAGGGGAGGGGTGCCCTTTTTTCTGATGGGAAAATTGTGAGATTAACTTAAAGGAAAATTTGCTATGGGCAGAGATTTTAGGAAAAAAGGTTTTCCTGCCCTCCGGGAAATTTGTTCCTGAGCTCCTCCTAGATTTAAAATTTCCCTTTATTATATTCACCATATGATAGGCGCAGATAACTCCTCCCTTAACCACCTGTAAAACTCCCCGTGGGGAGAACCCTCTTGAAAATCTGGGTTTGCTAAGAAAATACACAGCAAGGATGCCTGTGGATCATACATTGCCCTTTTTTAAATTTTTGATCAGTAAGGGATTTTAAAGC
The DNA here is from genome assembly GCA_025379985.1 of Phyllomedusa bahiana. Lineage (NCBI taxonomy): Eukaryota > Metazoa > Chordata > Amphibia > Anura > Hylidae > Phyllomedusa > Phyllomedusa bahiana. The sequence goes on along the minus strand of JAODAL010016702.1, from coordinate 69,577 downwards.
AACATTCTGGGAAAAGTTGGTAGGTTTGATATAAGAAGTTTGTGAGCGACACTCCCCTCAAAAAGAGCTGATCTGACTTAAAATCTGCAAAGGCCGAAGTGAGCTATATCCAGTCCACCGCAACTCGCAAGAGCGCCGCCACATTGTATGCCCTAACATTGGGTAAATTAATACCTCCGTTAGCCCTGGGTTGCTGTAAAATCTCCAATGAAATTTGAGGTCTCCCACCTTTCCACACAAAATTATGAAATAACTCATGGTTGCCCTTCACAACTTTTGTCTACTGCACAAGGGCAGGGAATTAAAAAGGTATATTAGCCTCGGGAACGCCGATAGTTTAATGAGGTGTCCCCTGCCCATATACGATAATGGTAATTTCCTCCAATCCTCCAGCTTCTGCCAAGGTTTTTACTAAAAATATATAAATTTTTATTTTGTAAGGATGGAGGGAGACCTATGAATTCCGCCAGGTAGAACATTTTCTTACACCACTTAAAGGGGTAGAGAAATGCCCATGAAGGTCCTGACGGTCCCTTAAAACACAAAGCAAAGCTTCCCATATCGATGTGATATCCTGATAATTTCCCAATTTCCTGTAGAGTTTGTAGAATCTTCTGGTCTGGAGAACCAGAAGAATGTCATCCATGGCTATATCTATCAGCTGCTGGTCCCGGGAGTCAATGTTGAAAGTGTTCAATGGCAGAAGGCGATACAACATGGCATCCAATGCCAAATTAAAGAGCAATGGGGACAGCGGGCATTCCTGACGCGTGCCCCTGGAAAATGTCTATAGGGGCCGTCAGCTTATCATTAATCAGTAGGGTGGTGTTTTATCTTTCAAGTGGTCCCGCACCCCCTCACCCCGGGTGGGCCACTCGTGGGGGCCACCCGCCGGGGGTCCGGCGGCCCCCCCGGTCCCGCGGGGGGGCCCCGCTCCCCGCTTACCCTCCCGCTCCCGCGTCCTCTTTCACTGGCCGCCGGGGACGCGCGTGCCCGGCCTTAGGCGCGCGCGCGCCGGCTCCCGGGATTTAAAGGGCAGTACGCCCATTATGGTTAGGCTGGCGGTCCCCTATTTAACCCCCTTCCCTTCCGGGTCCCCTTTTGCCGGATCTTTGTGCGTTACTCCTTCGAAAAACTTTTCTGCCTTTTCCCTGATTCGGACGTCGAAAAGGGTGGTCGAGAAGGAGGAAAAATGGTACAGAAAAAACAAATTGCAAAAGCACTATGGGAATGCTTCCTCTCAAGGCACAGTGCATATTGATTCGGGGGGGGTGTAGGAAAAGGGCAGGGCTTAAATAGAGACAGCGGTCGGTGTTAACAAATCACCGGTGCGCTGACCCTTTAAATTTAAGTGCAGTTTTTTTTATAATTTTTGCTGTCTGTATAGAATTATGGGGGCTGCCATCTTGCCTGATCTGCTTTTAACAGCATTTAAAGAGATCTTTACGCGCTTTAGGTGGAATAGGATCGGGGCAGGAGCAGAACCTTAACTTATGGGAAAGTTTTCTTCCTGCTCTGTGCCCGGGGAAAAGTCAGTGTCGGGGGGGGAGAATGTTATCCCCTCCTTTTGTGAAGGGTGAATCATGTGTTATCTTTTTAACTTAATTCCATATTAGTTTTTATCTGCCTGTGTCTACGAGATTCTGAAAATTTTTTCTCGGGCAAAATTAGAAACTGCAAGTTTCTTTTTTTTTAAAAAAAATTTTAAAAGGGGAAAAAAAAAAAAAAACTAACTTATCTGGTTTGCAGAACTGGATTAATTTTTTTTTCTAAAGGATTAGATTACTTTATGATTGCTGTACTAAATTTAGGTTGAAAGGATTATGGTAAAAAAAATGGGTTTTTTTAAAAAGCACATTTCCTGGGTAGGCCAATATACGATATCACACCCCCTTTTACAAGTGATTCTTGCTGTGTTCTATGACAACATCTATGTTCACACTTTACCAACTGTTATACTCAGAAGGTCACTGGCCTCTCTGTCTACAGATCTTAACCCTAGATGAAACTGGGAATTTTCTTTTTTATAGCATTATTATACAAAGGGACTTTTAAGTTAGAGATTTTGTTTGACTCTATTATTGCTATAGTATTCTATTACATCATATATTCAAAGGTGTGTAAAGCAAATAATCCTTTTAGGGTATGTTCACACTTTACATCCTTGTTGCAGAAAATTCTGCAACTGAAAATTCATTTCATACGTCTGAATTTGGTTGTTTCCGTGGCATGCTCTTGCATTTTCACAAATCCCATTCAGGTGTATGGGACGGTCACAAAAATTTCTGCACCAAATCTGTTAAATGTTAACATACCCTAAAAATTGTCTTTTGTTTGGAAAAAGACAGAGGGATGTATAAGAAATATTGCTTATACTGTGCACTTCTAATACACTAATTACTATATAAGTTGCTATTGTGTTATTTACTATGAAATGAATGACATTTGCCCAAAAAAAAAGGGCAAAAACCATTTATGAATTGGGTTTATTTCTGGGTAAAAAATTGCCCCCCCTTTCGTCATGAGAAAAAAACACCAAATTAAAAGTGCTCATTTTAGAGTGTCGTGTGGCCAAGTACAACAAATTATCAGCCAGAAATTTGAATCAGATATTTAAATTTTTAAGAGTAATGAGATTTGTTTTAAATGGCACTCGGCCAGCTTAATCTCAGGGAAGAAAGATTGCAAGCAATGTCCTTGAAACTCAAGCAAATCCTCTGTAAGTGAGCTGGGTCCATCTGACCTGAACTGTGCCTGAAGACTGTACATTGTGCCTTGTACACTGTCTTGGATATGGGTCAAAACAAAGCTAAGAAAACATGAAAATGATATCAATTGTTTACTGGTTGTGCAAATATACAAGTGAAGGCTGTGAGGCGGGATAGGTGAAATCCTGGTATTGTAGCATTTGCTGAATTGCATCAGCTCAGCTAATGCCTGACAATACTGATAAAACCTTTCAGCCTTGAATGATGTGAAAAAACTTTTGTGACCACAGAAAAGTCAGGATATTTAATTGTTATTCTACACTCTCTACATAAGGTTACAGATCAAAAAAGAAGAACAGAAACTGACAAGCCTTACAGCAGAGCACGCAAGCTTTTCTGATCCGGAGGCTTCCTGTCTGAGAAATTTATAGCATATTGACCAAACAATGTTTGATATTTTGCCATTTTTACTACTTGAATCGAATTTTGGCAAAGATAAAAAATATCGACTATGACCTTAAGTTGGGCTAAGGAATAGGGTTACAGTTTTTAGGGGCGTCAAGGGATTAACCTACCTTTCAGTATTGATGTGATTCCCTCATTGCTTCTGATGTGACATTACTTCTGGTGCAACATCTAGTGCCACTTCTGATTTCTCTAAGTTACCACTATGTTTTGGGAACAGAAAATGATGTTGGACATGACCCGCGATGTCCGACGTCACATCCAATGGCACTTGCTCTTTGGATAACTTAGGGGTAGCCTAGGAAAACTGAAAGCGATGTCAAATAATTGTATGAAAGTGACACCACAGCAGGAGCAATGGGAGGCCTAGATTGATGCTAAAAGTTAAGGTAAAACCTAAAACAGCACAAAAAAACTTTAACCCTAATATACTTCTATGCTTTTGGTTAGAGAAAAAAAATTCAGGTTTGGGATAACCTGAATCCAAAGTTTCACAAGTTCGGTCAAATCAATATCGAAGCAAACAGTGCCCAACAAGTGAAGAGTGGTAAGCATGCGTGGCCACCCCTTATCTCCTTCTCTCTAGAGTGCTAAACAGGGGATCAGTAGCCTCCCCACCCCAATCTTGCGCATATGGTGTGCCAGAGATGTATCCCCACCTATCAGATACTTATGGCATATAATGCATCCACCTCATGGCCCTTTTTTGACAGCTGTGCATTACTGAACTGTTGGCACATAGTGAACAATGTTTGGGTCTGCATTTTTCCAGTAACATCATCAGTTAGTGAATTCACTAACCTAGTTCAAAAAGGGTTTGGATGCATTTCTGGAGCGTAATAATATAACAAGTTATAGTGTCTAGGATTCTGGAGAGGGGTCATTGATCCAGGGATTTTTCCGATTGCCAGATTGGAGTCGGGAAGGAATTTTTCCCTAAAATGAAGCCAATTGGCTTCTACCTCATTGGGGTTTTTTGCCTTCCTCTGGATCAACACCTTAGCACAACAGGCTGAACTGGATGGACGTCTCGTCTTTTTTCGGCTTTACAAACTATGAAACTATGAAACTCCATGGGCTTAACTATAGCCATAGTAGCTGCTATACGGCCCTGGGGGGGGGCCCAACCAAGAATATTGTAACTTTTTGCAACAAATAACAAGTTGGTGCCTTTCTGCTTTTTGGCACTAATTATGTAATTATTGCTACACATGCTGCCTATTTAGATTCATTTGTTGATGGGTGTCCACCTCATTTTGCTATAAGGCTCTATGAATTCTAAGTACACCCCTGACCATACCTGTCCAAGGGTTTGTTACTACTGTTGTAGAGCTGCCTCATTCATTTGTACTTGAGCTGAAAACCCCACTGAAAAAACATGGACAGGAGTGCTGCTATTTCTTAAAACAATCAACGTTGATTTTCTGATCCTAATCCACAACAATCCCATTTGCCTGAATACATTTTTAGCTATACAATCAGCAAATGTAAAAAAATTTAAAATTTCCATTTGTTGTTATTTTTTTTTTAGAAAAAATATATTCCAGTGCTGGAAGCTGTTAACAAGTTGTATTATTTTTACTGTGAGAGACAAATGATTTTACCAAACGTTGTTTAAATAGGCTTTGAGTGTATGTTTCGATATTGACAGGTATATGTTACATACTTGGGCAATTATTTGGGCAGTGTTTTGTATTGTTATGTGGTAATTGTAGAGTGTTATGCACATTATTTGGCCTATAAACTGCACAGACCTACATAAAATAACTTTTAAATGCCTTGACTTGTGCATACAAAGAAAAGAAAATGAATAAAACAAAAAGATGAAGTAGAGAAGAAAATAAAATAGAATCAAATAGAAAGGATATGAATTAATGGGGTGTTCCTATGTTACGGTATATCGCTAGTATGTGACATTACTTAATGATTGATGGAACCCCCAACAATCCTGCAAATACAGGGGCAGCAGCACTAAGTGTTATGGGGAACTGCTGCCAGTCCTTTATACTTTAATGGGGACATGCTGCAGATTTCTGCACAGTAGAGGGCTAGGGTGCTGCTGTGAGCAGGACAACATTTTATCTACAATAGAGGCAGATCATTTGATTGCTTCAGGGCTCTGGTTGGTCCTATCCCCTTTGCTATAGGGTGACATAGCTACATTATGTGCAGGAGCTGCATTGTTAGCAAACAACGTTATTGGGAACTGTCCCATGGGTCATTGACAGCATTGTCTGTAATTGTATTCTACATGAGCACCAGGAAATAATAAATCATGGATAAAATGAAAAATGTATCAAAATGACTGAAATGTTTGTTTACTCCATAATTCGGCTTTGGAAATAAGTGTAAAACGAAGAGCTCCTAAAAAGTCAGGTAACATATACCAGCAGCCGTGAGTTATGGACACATAGGTGTGGCATCTAAATATCAAATCACACCTGCACTTCCAGCTGATCATAACACAAATCTTTCCTATTGAAGTTCTATTTGCTTCAGTTGAACAGTAATTTTCGGTTTAGGATGACTAATTTGCAGTAGCTCCGTGAACATAGCTCCCAACGTTTTAGACATTCCAAGAGGGACAGTTAAGGTTTACTAAATAAAAATCAGTTTTTAAAGCCTATCTATATGTTTCACTAGTTGTTTTTAATTAAGATATCATAAAGTTCATGAAAATATAGTCTCAAACACGGTTAATTGAACCAAATGATAAAAAAATATAGAAGTTGTGGTCTAATATACAAATAGGATAGGAGCCAGACAGATAGTTTCTAGAGCAATATAGTAGGTTTGTCTATTTCCCAGATAAAATAAAGGAGAAAGAAAATAAAAACAGAGGGGGTGTACAATAGTGAAAGTGTGTTTAGCAAAAAAGACGTAAATGAGTGGCAGGATCGCTCACATTAATGAGTTGTGCTACTAGTGTAGAGGCACAACTCTCTCAGGAGGCTCAGCGTCTGAGCTAATGGTCCGACAGCTGTGGGTCCTCGAATCCAGAAGTCACACTTTGGCTGTATGGGGCCCCAAAATTCCCATTGGCAGCCTGTTGTAGTTGCTGCCTCTTTTGAGGTTTTCTTCTGGCCACGAGCGCCGGGTTTGGAATTTTTCTTCTTTCTTTCCCGACCAGGTAAAATAAAGGAACATTCAAAGTGAAACAGAGGGATTTGAATTAAAAATAGGGACTGTCCCTTCAAGAGAAGGAAACTTTATAGGTATGAACCTTGCTTATTCATTCATACTACTTAGGCAACAAGACAGAAGCAGGTATTGGACTCATTCACCACTTGCGGTTTTTGTTAATTATGAAAAAAGGGACAACACGCAGACATTGGTATCAGATATCTCACACAGATGAATAACATCAAAGCTTCCAACAAATAAATAAAATTGATGTACGTAAATCATTTTTGGTTATGATGTGGAGGTAAAAATACAATTAAAGAAACTGACACACTGTGTTAAGCCTAGTGAAAGGCCTAAAGGGAATGAGCATGACACATAATAATATGTACCAGGTATGAAAAAAACTTTGGGATTCTTAGTTCACACGTTTTGATCAAAAAATGTTTAAGCCACCCATGGCTTGCAACGTGATCTCAAGGCGGGTGGTCCTACGCTATCTTTACCTCTCAATTCATGTATGATAGATAGCATAAATGCTTCTTTAGGGATTTCCATGTATTGTATGTACCAGGTATAACATAGTGTAAGGGCTTATCCCCACAGTAAGGGTTTACAGTCGGTTTTACAGATGAATATTGGATTTGAAAGCCATCTGTAAAACGACTGTCAACCACCCTTTAATAGAAAATCCCCACTGCCGGATGTTTTTTTACAACGCCAGCAGTCTTTTCAGGCAGAACATGAACATGTCAGTGGTTGAGGAGGATGGGCGACTCCGCAAACCACGGGCGGAACCGTCCCCCAAAACCACATACAACATGTCATAATACCGGCCGGATTCTTTAATTAGAATCCGGCCAGTATTTGCTAACTGCCGTGTGGACGCACCCTAAAGGTTTTTCCTGGCATGCTCATTTAATATGCTATCATCAATTTTCTCACAATGTTTAAGGTTATTAGAATGAAAAAACATCTGATACCAAAATCAAAACTGTCCTGATTGTTTCCATGATTCTATAGAAATTATCCCAATGCCACTCAAACCATTGGCAGCATGAAATAGTGACAGGCTCCCACATCATTAACTGCTGTGCTCTGCTTTGAAATTCTGTGTCATTTCAGAGAAAACATAAGGAAGAATTTATTGGAAAACAACATTTTATATGCTGGTCTTAAAGGTGTATTCCCATCTCACTGAATAGCTTTAAACTTGTAGGCAAAGGTAAATAAAGACATACATTGCTATTCCACCTTTAGAGTGAGTGAGTTAGAGCAGTTCTTATATCCTGCTTGTTTACACAAGCTTCTCTAGTTACCAACCGACTTTTCCTAGCAGTGGCCGGGCTGGTGCCTTATCAGCAGGACAGAGATTTTCACTCTCTGCTTTCTCTTTCTAATGAGAATAGTTTTTAACCCGTAGAATTACTGACCAGGAAGAAGCCTTGTATCATCCTGTCAGATCTGCAGAGCACATAGGTGTCTATTTACAACAAAGATAGCAAATAGTTACTTACCAGCTTAATGAGTGTCTTGTCAGCATGTAAGTTTTTCATTTGAAGCTTCTTCTGATGACAAATACTAGCGGACAGTTATAGCCAGACCTCCTGTTTGGACAGTGTTTTTTTTTTTTTATAACCCCCTACATCAGGAATGTCCCCATAACAGGTTCAGATAGGCATAACAGCTAGCAGAGCTAAAATTTTGTCACATTTTGTAGACCTGCCCTCAGCCTGAAGAGGCTTTGAAGAGTAAAAACAGCCAGAAAGGAAAACCACTAAACTAAGGACACATGCTTGTTAATAAATTTGGTGCATCTGTGACTCCCTGTCACAAGATATAAGCCAGCATGGATTTCTACTTCAATTTATATAAAATATCTGGTATAAATCACAATAAATGTATCTGATTGTCACCTGTGCTAACTCTATTTTTTTAAAAGTGCTAAGAGTGGTAAAATTGCTGAAAATTGCACAAATAAGACTCCAAAAATATTTTGGACTCATGCATGGTAGAAAGCTAGCACACATAGGTTAAAGTATTATCTCTAAATTTAAAAAATGAGCTGGGAACATGTAGAAGAGGTATGGAGATGGCAGGGTCCCACTGCCAGTTTTCTGGCATAAAAAAGTAGAGAAGTTTTACACATCTGTTTTTGCACAAACATTTTTGACCGTCTATGATTTTGGGCCACTCATTCCACTTTTCCAAATATGGGTGAACTTTAACAGTACAGACATGGCCTGACAGATGTATGGAACAACATACCTGCATTATGTATTTATTTAATATGTATTATACGTATTATAATACATCTGTCAGGCCATGCTCCCCACCCCAGTTAAACCCCACACTAATTTATATTATAAATTATACCAGAAATCTATGCCAGTTAAAAGCTGCTATACCTTTCATTTCGAGGTGAGTGGACATCTGCAGATGCTCTGAATGGATCAAGAAGTGATTTCTGACAGTTCCAAGTTCAAGACTGACATATGAAATGCTAAGCTTTCTCTGACACACTGTAGCTTTTCCAGCAGTTGTAGCTAAGGAGCCTGTTGGGATCACTGACTGCTGTCGTCCAGGGAACTTAAAGGGGTTGTCTCACTACAAGGATTGCTTTTTATGCAAAAACAAGTCACTCTGCAATAAATGTCCATTAACAGTGTCCTACCTATTCTTAGATATCCCCTCTTGTATGGGCTGAATCAGCTCCTCAGGTCGCTATAGTTACAGACCTGTTCAATCTCTCATGATAGGCTGCCAGCACTGGTTGCTATAGCTGCAGCCTAGTAGAAGCCAGTAAATATGTCCCTGAATTCAAAATGAAACCAAGAAAACAGGACTGAGGTAAGATGAATTAAAGGGGTTTTGCCACAAAGTAAAATTGATGTGGGAAGTTTGTAAATTAAATAATAAACATTTTCACCATTTACCATTATTAAAAATTCTGCACCGTTTTTGTCTTAGCTGCTCTTTTAGTGATCCATTGTTTACAGCTCATTTCCATGGGATACAACCAGGGCTGAGAGCTTTTCAGTCCTGGTCGCACATGCTCAGACATCACCTCTCCTCACAGGCAGCTACTGAGTGTTCAAACCCCAGGTGCTGCATTCTACTCCCGTCCTCTGTACTCTAATTAGTCAAACAGTGCAAATAAATTAGAAAAAGAAACCTCAATCAGGTATGTACATTGATAAAGAGAAATAAAATCCACAGGTTTGGTTCCTGCAAGGATTTGAACCGAGGACCCTTGTGCCGGGAGGCAAAAGTTTTACCTCTGAGCTACAATGTAGCTACTTACAGTTCTACACATAATTCAAACAAATCACTCACGCCCCCTTCTGAGCACACAGAGCTGAAGAGCTGGATGCATGAGGTATGATGAGATTGTGGCAAAACCCCTTTAATGTAGTGAGACAACCCCTTTAAATCTCTTGACAAATTCCCTTTAATCCTATTATTATTATTATTATATTGTTTTATTATCATCATCATCATTAATTATATTGTTAATATTATTCACATTATTGTTCTGATTATTATAATTAATAAATCATTATTTTTACTTTATCAGAATAGAAGAAATATCTCAATTGAAATTTGAGGGCCCATTGCCAAGACCTATCACTGCAGCCAGTGTTCCCATCTATGGCAATGGTCTGACATGCAGACTGCAGGTACTTAATGGTACCACATACAATGTAATAAAGCAACCGCATAATGTTATTATTTATATGTTGAGGCATTGATTTACTTGGAAGCAAGTTGAAAAGAGAGTAATAAATGATGACATTAAGTGGAGAGAAAGAAAGCAGATTACAACATGTTGCAGTTATGTCGTTACCCAAATCTTTGTGTACTGCGGAGTGGTGAATTAATGCTTCCCTGAGGAATTGTGGGAGAACAAGCCACAAACCAATATTTAGACAGCACTGGCAGAACTCAGTATTGTAAGTGACACTACATATGTAACTAAGTGACATGAAAAAATCCACCCAGTGCAATTACCAATTAGCCCTTTCCTCCGTTCAATAGAACACAAATGAGGCATGAACTTTGAGGAAAGGATGAAGAGCACAGATGAATTCTAGTCCAGCGTCTGCTGAGCCTTGGAACGGGCTTGCTGGCTGCTCACTTGTGTTTGTTGTTATTGGTGAGGCTAAGGAACTTGGCAGGAGGAAAGCAGCCAGTTCCCACTTAGTCCCTCAGTCAGGAAAGTCTCACAGCCTGCAAGGAGACAGGCTGACTGAAAGAGACCAGCCAGCTCCAGTGCAGATAAGTTAAAGTACACAGAGTGGACGTAAATTACCACGACCCTCAGCAGTGGGACATTGACCAGGTCCTGTCAAACTGAGGACATATATTGGTGGGGCCATGCGTCTCACTGGCATTTGCTTGTATTTATGTAGACGGAAGGGATCCCCTGTAGACTGATTTGCCTGCTCAGTTCAGTGTCAGCAAGGACAAAGGCCTTCCAGTCCTGGAAGAAAGAGGTTAAATAGACAAATATTAATAATACGAATCATTTTTCAATAGCAGCCTAGACCCCGCAGGATGCTAATCAAATTTCCGTGGAAAAAGTTCAGTGAAAAGCCAACATTTTATTCATCTAAATTAGGTGGAGACCAGTAGCATTACTGTTCCTTCTTATTAAATTCACTGCCTATATCTATTGCATGGCGTGACAGCCAGAGCCAGGGGTGTAGTGTGGTGGGTGCAGGTAGGGGCCCAAAGGCACTTCTGCCACATAAGGCCTTAATCTCTAAATACCTCTGCTCCTCACAGGACTTTCTCCTCTGCTCTCCTCTTATCACCTCCTCACATAACCGTCTCCAAGACTTGCTTCCCCCACACTTTGGAACTCACTGCCTCAACACCTCAGACTCTCCCCCTCTCTCACCGGCTTCAAACGTAACCTGAAAACCTACCTCTTCAGGATCGCCTATAACCAACATTAACCGTGTTGCACTGCTCCACCCCACAAACATGTCTGCCCCTCACCTTCTGTATCTTCACCCCTTCACTGTAGATTGTAAGCCCTCACGGGCAGGGACCTCTCTCCCTCTGTACCAGTTGTTAATTACTTATTGTCACTTTGTAATTGTTTGATCACTGTTATTTATGTACCCGCCTGAAATGTACAGCTCCCTGGAATCAAGGGCGCTCCAAAATAAATGATAAAAATAATAATAATAAGGCTGGGGCCACACAGCATAGGAAATTCGGAAACCGGTGGAAAGTTGACCTGTTTTTGTCCGATGCACGACCACGGTTTTGCGCAAAAACCGCGGTTGGTTTTAGTTTTTTTTCCGTCGGCCGTACAATTAAATGTACGGGAAACAGATGGAAAGGCACCCAGCGCAGGCGATTTTTACATGTTCTTAGAACCGTCGGCGCCAGAAAACGATCAGAAAAAAAATGTCCTGTGTAGACTACAGATCGTTTGTTCTCCTAAAGTCTATGGGCATGCAAAAGCATTGGATTTTTAGTGATTTTAGAATACTAAAACCGCCAAAAACACGAGCGGTTTTGCATGCTGTGTGGACATAGCCTAAAAGACACTGGTTTTATAAACAGCATATGGTAGAGGTCATTTTATAGATTTTGCATTGGGGTCCAGAAGTTTTAAAGGGTTGTTACTACAATTGCTTTTAGCACCGCAGATCCGCTATATATGAGCCGTCTGTCTGAGAGAATAAGGAGGGTGTTGCTGGCATTTGTCCTCAACATTAATTTCTATGGGAGTCCTGAATATAGCATAACTGAAAAGCGCTCATGATAACACCCTTTAAGCTATGCCTATTACCAGAGGCGTAACTTCAAGCTCTTGGGCCCTAGTGCAAAAAGTTAAATGGGGTCCCCTAGTTACCATGTGCCATTTACAATGCTGGTGTTTTCTTATGTGGCAGAAAGGCTTTTGGACCCCCTCATGCTGGAGGGCCCAGTAGCGACTGCTACCGCTGCACCCCCTATAGCTACGCCCCTGCCTATGACCAGTTACACAGCTAAAGAGGGTAAAGAGGGTAATAATGTAGCAGTCACACCTGGCCTTGGTGGTGTAAATCAAGTTCATTCATTATTGAAGACTTCCATGGTTTTTAAATTACCACTAATGGGGTTCTCCACTCTGGACAATTCCTATCTGTTAAAAGGATATCTTGACAATAAGCTGATCACAAAGTTTCCTATTACTTGGGCCCCATTCACACTATGATATCATCAGAAAGTTATGTCACTTTTTAATGTTTTTTAGTGGCTTTGTTTGAGATCTAAGAACAGCTGGGCATAATTGAGTGTGCTTAGGGGTTGCTAGTAACGCTGCCCGATGTGATGTCATGTGCTTGGGAAGTGCCCATTGCACTGCTTTGCCAGGAGCCATTATGCTTTTAAGACAACTTTGCATGGGGGTAATAAGATAGAAGTCTCACCTGGCCTTGGTGGTGTAGTGGTGGTGTAAATCAAGTTATCATTATCAAGGACTTCCAAGGTTTTTAAATTATAATTAAAGGGTTTACCCACTCTGGATAATTCTTCCCTGTTAGAAGGTTAGTTTGACAATAATCTGATTACAAAGTGTCCTCCTGCGTGAAACCCCAGCGATCAGCTATAATCTGTGAGAATTTTACAAACCTGTAATTTTGTTGATGTAGCTTTCAGCTTACAAGGTATAAAAGGTTCAGGACATCTCCTGTAGCCATTTTTGGCAGCAATATGTTAACACACTTGGAAAAATTAACCAAGTAAAATAAAAATGCCTCCCACGTCTCATTTGATTTTTTGTTCTGAAGACACTTGTTGGGACAGAGGCATACATCAAAAGATATTTGCCATTACACATATGTCATGGCTGCTTCCTGCATATTCATGCTCACATGCTGTAGCTGCTCCTACGCCCATCCCAGTCCACCGTGACTTCCCTCCAGCACGTGCGCCGGTCCTCTCTAAATTAAAGGGCCAGACTCAGCCACCTATTTACTTCCCTTCCTATTACAAGTCTCCAGTTGCTATCTAAACGGACATTCCCTTTGCCTGATCCTTGATAGTTATTCCTGGCGTTCTGGCGCAATTTACTTCTTTTGTTTCCTGCTATGATGTAGGCTTGATGTTATCTAGTTGTCCATTGCCTGCCCTGACCTGTAGCTTTGTCTTCAACCTTGTAGGAACTATGCCTGCCTCAACCTGCAGTTTGTCTTACTCTATCTCTCATTTGATCTCTTGGTACTGAGCCTGGATGTTGGCTGTTGCTGTGGGTGGCCATATTGGGCGTAACAACCTAAGAAATTTCCTTCAGATATAACCAGAACCCTGTGAAGGAGTTAAAGGGTGAAAACCAGGGGCTCCTTAAACCCTGCACTTTGGCTTGGTCCTAAGTTAAAGCCTTCATGTGACCCTGAAAATCCACTGCCCATCAACATCCAATTTAATCTATTAAAAATATTGTTCTCTTCCATTAGTAAACACATATTTACATTTGACGATGCAATACGTCCTCTAATGGATGGAGTAGATTAATGTTGTAAAAAACTGTTAGTTTGCTACCATAATAACTACATTTTACTACAGTTTATTATTATTATTATTATTATTTATTTTACAGCGCCATTGATTCCAGGGCACTGTACATTCAAGAGGGTTACAAACATAACATAAGTCAAACAAGTTCAATGCTGACAGTATGTGACAATCAACTGGTACAGAGGGAGAGAGGGCCCTGCCCGCGAAGGCTTATAAGGAAGGGGGAAAGAGACAGAAGGTGGGGGCAGACATGTTTGTAGAGGGTGTAGTGACAGAAGGGGTACTATAATTTATAGCTTATCCTGAAAAGATGGGTTTTCAGGTTGCTTTTGAAGCTGGTGAAAGTGGAAGAGAGTCTGATGTGTTGGGGAAGTGAGTTCCAGAGTGTGAGGGAAGCACGAGAGAAGTCTTGGAGACGGTTGTGCGAGGAGCTGATAAGGGGAGAGCAGAGAAGAAGGTCCTGTGAGGAGCAGAGATTGTGTGAGGTGGAGTATCTGGAGATAAGGGCAGAGATGTATGGAGGGGCGAGGTGATGGCGAGCTTTGTAGGTCTTGGGTAGCACCTTGAAGTGACTTCGCTGGCCAAGGGGTAGCCAGTGGAGGAATTGGCAGAGGGGAGAGGCAGAGGAGGAGCGAGGAGAGAGGTGGATAAGGCGGGCAGCAGAGTTGAGGATGGATTGAAGGGGAGCAAGACTGCTAGACGGGAGGCCACAGAGAAGGATGTTGCAGTAGTCTAGGCGGGAGATGACGAGGGCATGGACCAGCGTTTTTGTAGTGTCAGGGTTGAGGAATGAGCGGATTTGTGAAATATTTTTCAGGTGGAGGCGGCAGGTGGAGGTGAGTGTTTGGATGTTGGGTTTGAAGGACAAAGCGGAGTCAAGGGTTATCCCAAGGCAGCGGGACCGGTGAGAGTATGGAGCCGTTGACTGTAATAGAGAGATCAGGTGGAGGGATGGAGTGGGACGTTGGAAAGATGATCAGTTCAGTTTTCTCTACATTAAGTTTTAATGTATAATGCGCTCATTCACTGATCCCGGCTGAATGTCTGCTCAGATATAGAAGATATAACAATTAGGGCCACATGTATGAAACTGTTTAGGTCTAAAACTCACTCTTTTGCCCATAGTAGTTTAGACTTAAACAGGTTCATACATGTGGCCTTTATTGTTAAAAAAAAATCAAGTAATTTGAATAAAAAGTAATCTTTTGTACGTGGAAATGCACAAAAAAACAGTACATAGTCATAAAGCCCCTGTAGGTTACATAAATGCATACAGTAGATCTGTACATTGATCTTTTGTTAACATAATGACTGTTTAGAAGTGTTCTACCCTCGTAATGCTAACCCTCAAAGATAAGGGACCTTATTTTAATGTATACACTGCAGTGTATAAAATGTTGACTATTTCAAGGTCGTGAACAATATAAAATGAGATAATGCAATTTCTTAAGTTTTCTTTCCCATTGTCTCTCTCTGATACAATTCAGGTATTTGTTCTGCTAATAGAGGTATATTAGTATATTAGCTAATGATTAACTATTTTGTATAGAACAACAGCCCATTTACTTTATCAGTTTCCTGAATGTCACACATACAGTACAATGTCACAGCTAGTATTTTAAGGTGATAACCATCTAGTACGGAAATCTACTGAAAGGGGTTCAATCATATGTATTGCATGATTTATTTTCTTGACAATGCAATGTCTACAAGTCATGTACCTTGTCCCCTTTTTGTTACTTGTACAAAGCAACTGTAAATTAGGACATCTGGACTTTTAAGCACTCTGCTGCTTCTGAATAGCTGTCATAGTTAAATTAAAATTTATAGTGTCATAGTTAAATTAATTAAACGGCAAATTGTCATTAAGCAGAACAATGGGTTTGATAAAAGGTGCTCTCGGTACCTAGAAGTGACTATGCTATGCTATGAATTACATTACATAAATATTGGCACTAATGGAAGTACACCCAAAGGCACCACAGTCACAGCCAAAACTCCCTGGGGGGTTTTTCTTCATGGGAGACAAAAAAAATATTGCTGACACCTCAAAGGTGATGAAAAAAATTCCCTGGCTCAATTATTTAACATAATGTATTCCCCTTAATTAAAATTCTAAATCTTTGTATGCATCATACGGTTTTATTTGCTTTTGTAGCTGCTGCTTGGCACTGTGTGCCAAGCTTTGTGGTAAAGACTGTATCTTAATACTACTTTTGATGTGTTATCCCAAGTTGTAGTCCATGTAATGTATACAAGGCCATTCTATCATGAGCCATCAGAACATGCATGTTTCTAGGGGTAAGATGAGATTCAGCCAACTACCTTCTCATGTGTATGAGCAGCAAAATATTTAAAGATGACATCTCCTGACATGTCTGTTATAGTAAATACCTTTGTTCCTTATAAAACATCTTCTCATATATTTGTGTTGTGTTCTTTCTTTGTTATTCCTTCTATAAATGTATTACTGAATCAGTCAGATGGGTGATACCATTCCAGTTTTCAAGGGGCGTGTCTTTGCATATACTAAATGTCAACACTGATTGGACAATGTCAGACTGTGAAGGGACACCCCCCAATTGGCAATTGGCAACACCCAGCTGACAGATTAGTAATACATTTTTGGAAGGAATAATAGGAAAACCACAGAACTCAGAGATCTAAAGATGCTTCTGAATTCCATAGGGAACACTAGCATTTACCAAGACATACCAGGAAAGGCCCAGATCCTCTTTAAAGGGAACCTGTCACATAGGTTATGTCCCCCTTGCTGAGGACAGCACAAGCTAGTGTCAGGCCTGCTGTTTCCAGCGCTGTGCCCCTTATTCTGTAAGATGCTGGAGTTTTAAGAGCATTTACCCTTCAAATCTTATTCATGAACAGGTGTTAGCCCCGCCCACCAAAGGCTAGCCCCACCCACTGACAGTAATTCACATGTTTCTATCTATACAAAGTAATAGATTTATAAGTTGAGGTGAGCGGGGCTAGCCTCACGTGGGCGGGGTTTGAAAAAAACTGACTCTTTTCATGACTCTTTTCTGGCTGAAAACTGCAGATTTGAGAATTAAATACTCGAAAACTACAGCATCTTACAGAATAAGGCACACAGCTCTGGAAACAGCATGTCTGTCACTAGCTTGTGCTGCCCTCAGCAAGGGGGGCATAATCTATGTGACAGGTTCTCTTTAAAGGCATATAGGGCGACATGTATGTACGGTGCTGTGCCAGAAGTCTGGTGTCTTTTCAGCCTAAAACTAGAGCAGCCCTATTCCCTAGATTTTTAATCAGATGCACTCCAAATTTAGGCACTTTGTAATGTGCCTAAGATTGGAGGGCGTGCTATAGGCGTGTCACACTACAACCGTACGAAGCTACACATTTATAGTTTTACACAAATAGCTCCAAGAACTCCTCTCTCACCAAACTGAGATACTCCCACGAACATATTAAACCACAAAAAATTGGAGTGCTATCTCAATAAAAAATACAAAATTCTTTATTGACATCTTACATAAACCATGACAAAAAATCAAAATAAAAACAAATGCATAAACAAGAGGACAACCAATACAAAAAAAAAGGGGGCACAGCAAAAGTAGAGACATATAAAGCTTTTGGTATTTTTGTGCAGGCACTATTGATACATTATAGCTTATAACTGGTTACATAGGATTATATGTCTCTACTTCGGGCTGTGCCCCTTTTTTGTATTGGTTTTCCTCTTGTTTATGCATTTTTTTTTATTTTGAGTTTTTGTCATGGTTTATGTAAGATGTTAATAAAGAATTTTGTATTTTTTATTGAGATAGCACTCCAATTTTTTGTGGTTTAACATTTATAGTATTAATACGGCAACTCCAGGGGCATTACTGCTGGAACAGGTAGACCACTTTATAAGGGATTTACCTGAGTCAGAAGTGTCGCTTAGTAGCTAGAGAGTGCTAAATCTATGACCCACAGTAGAACAGGTTCATAGATTCAGGAGCATTCTTCACAAGCGCCAAAAATGGCGCCTGAGCACCAACATACATACATGTCGCCCATAATGTTGCATTCATCTCTACAACCATCAAATGATAGAGAGCATGCATAAACACAACATCCGTATAAGCTCGAACTAGGTCTTACATGATGCATCGGGGAATAAAATTTTTATTCATCTTCTCTATCACTTATTGAAGGACAAAATTGTAGTTTATATACTGATGAGCTTAACTCTTTTTTGCTATTGGTTTCTGGAGAATTCTCACAAGCCAAACCAGTCAATATAATAATGTAGTATAGAAAAAACATATTTTGTTCTTGGAACTACACGTTGTTAAAGTGTTTTCTTAAGTAGATCTCAAACGACTTAGTGAGAGCTTTTTTTGAATAATGGAAGAACAGGAAATGTAACATTATGGATGACATCACTATTTTGCAACAGAAAGATTTAATTTATCAAATCCCCCTATTTGCAATCATCATGATCCTTTGGGATTCATCAATCAGAAACCTAAGCATTCTTCTCAAAACAAATGTTTTGTCTTGTTAACAGTAATAGTTTTTCTTTTTGAGAAACTCTCTATAGAAAAAACCTGATTTTCACAACTAACACTGACATCTGTGTAAGTTAGTGCAAGTCTTTTTTTCTAAGCGTGTTAAAAACATCTGTTGTACTGGAAGTCTTGCAAAATAATCATTATGGTAAAGCTAAAAATGTTGGAGGGATTTTCCCAGAAAACACGTAGCTAGACTATTCATAGGATGGTTTATGAATGTGTGATGGATACGGTTACCCTCCCAAGAATCCGCATGGAGCCATGTAGCTTTTTGGAGTGCTGTAGCCCCTTTAGGGACATGTCCCCATGCAAGGGTTTTTGGTCGGTTTTAGAAACCGTCTGAAAACCTGCAAGCAACGCTCCCCTATAGACGTCAATAGAAAAACCGTTCAGCAGTCCCCAATGAACGGATTTTCTGCCGGGCGGTTTTTCACACCGCCAGCGGTCCGTAAAACATAGAACTTGTTCATTCTTCCGCCCAGTTTCCATATGGAAAATTAACATTTGGGTCAATGTAAAACGCTCCGAAATGTCCGAAATGACGCTCCGAAAAAGGTCTTTAAATGAATTCCCGACCTATAGTAGGGTGTGTGTTTTTTGCAGGTCCTTTTTATCACTTTTTTGAACACAGGAAGCTCCCTGCAAACCATTTCTGTTTTTGATTGGAAGAGGACCATCATACTTTGTCAAACTACATTATCTAATAGTGGAGAAAGCTCATTTTATATTATTTTTTTAAAAAGAGCCAGGAAGCACACACCATGCATGTCTCTTGTCTTGAGACGAAAATTCCCCCCCCCCCAATACTGGCTTCCTTAATCTCAGGGAGTAGAACCTCACTGGGTGGAGATAAAATAAAAAATCGACAGTGGGTTTTCTTGCACCAAGCAGGATACTTTCTTATGCACTTTTTCTGCTTGAAAAACAAGTCCAAAATCCACTAGAGGAAACCTGAACTCATAAATCAGTGACAAAAACGTTGAAAAAAACTAAATCTGCACGAAAAAAACCGAACCCGCTTTTTGTGTATCAAAAAACAGTCCAAAAACCAGGTTGTAATGAACGGTTTACAGCTAAGGGCCAAAACAAGCTGTTTTGTCCTTTGCCGTGTACAAACCCATCCCTTAGGCTATGTCCCATTACAGCAGGTTTATTCAACCAGTTATTACAGACGTTTTAAGTTTTGAAAGCGTGGGCCGATAATAATCCGGGCTGTCGAACTTTCTCATGGACTCTCTAATGGTAAAAACCATTCCGCAGTTCCCCACAGGCAGCAGATGCGTCTCCATACTTTTTTTACACCATTCGGCGGTCCGAAAAAACATTGAACATGTTCATTCTACCGCCCATGTTTTTCGAGCGGGTAACATGAACCTCTTCAACTGCAAGGGGAGGGCTTGATACACACAAACCTTGGAGGAAAGCCATCCCTTGTCGAGCCCGTGCGGCCCTACGCAAAACATGAGCAAATACCAGTCGGCATAGTAAAATCTGACCGTGATATTGCTCCTGTGTCCGTGTAAATTGGTTCCCTTAATGTTTCTACTATATTCCAGGCTCAATGACTGTCGGTACCTGGCAACTGGTTCCAAGGTACTTGTGCATGCTCAACAAAGTCACGAATGTCATGTGTGATGATACTTTTTTAGCATGTTCACATCACGAGCATTCATTGACACTTTTTTGGGACGAATTCTGCACGTAATCCTCCCCCAAAAAAAGCATAAAAATTGAGCCTGAAAATGGACTATTAAAACAACTTCCCATTGAGATTCTGGGCTCAAACCAGCACTATTCTTCCCGCAATCTCCCATTGATAAGGAATAGGAGACAGAAAAATCTGCCTCTTGAACTATCTATTCTTCATTTCCTCATCAAAATTCTGCAATTACAAGTGACCTGAAAGTTTGAACATAGCCTTTCGTATGTGTTCAAAGAATTGTACTGTCAATTCTTGATCCGAAAGACGCAGCAGGAGTCCTATTTAAAACTATAGGGTGCGTGTCTGCTGCACTAAACCAAAGCGCATCAAAACACGCCAACCAAACAAGGATATCCCAAAAATGCCATGTGTAACATACCCTAATGATTGGTAGACCGGCCATTGTCAGACTGAGCGATGGTGGCCTGAGTTCCGCACCAGTGAGCGTGAGAGTGCGAGACCTGGCGTGCCCATAACACAGCTACTGGATATGCCTTTTGCTTTCTGATTCTCTTTCTCTATCTGCCTTAATAGCAGCCATAGGAGGAATAACAGAGGATGACACAATGCAGAGTTCTAAGAGAACATGCGACAGAAGTGCTTTGTATGATAATAGTGTTAATTACAAGTTTCTTACCTAACTGAACATATCAGGCGAACGAGACATGGTAGATCTGCGTTTTTTTTTTCTTTTTTTTAATCATGTAATTAAAAAAATGACCAGGACTTTTTAGAAACCTTGCAACAAACTGTGGGAAAGCCAAAATGACTATTTATACTGTCTGTTTTAAGTGTTTGATATCGATCGATCTGTGCTGAAAGCTTTGTTGTGGGAATCTGTTCCTAAAGTATCAGTTTAGCTTTCATGTATCCCACATTCATTTTCACATGGAAAGTACTTTGATGATCAGCCTGAAAGCTTGTACCTAAGAATGTGATAAAAACGGGTTTTACTTTTACAGTGATCTCAGCTGGACAGATCCCAAAATTGAAATAGACTGGATACCTAGAAAGTTTATTTTAGCCGAAAGACAGGGCTATTGAAATGAATGCATGTGTTTGGTGCATATGTGTAAATCCTATGAACCGATATAAATATTGAGTTATCATTTGATAATTAGTATACATCAATTATAATAAATCAACATCTGCTTGAATAATATTAGCATAATCTGCATAGTAATGTTATAGATATTACGGGGGACATGCATGAAAACTGTCTAAGTGTAAGACTTTCTTTTGTTTCCCCCATATCCAATCAATCTCAGAGCTCACCCTTGTCCATTTTTCAAGAGCACAATATATAAATGGAGAAGTGGAACTATTCATGTTTGCTATGGGGACAGCAAAAAAAGTCTTAGACCTAGACAGTTTTCATAAATGTCGTATTTTTTCACTTTGAAAGTGATAGTGTATCACTGGGATATGCTATCCCTTCCTAATTGCTGGTGAGCCTTTTGTGATATCCATAATTCCTAGAATAATGTGGATGGAATGCTTATTAATTTTTCAATTTTGTCCCTTCATACCAATACTTTTATCTGCCTATATAATACAGCCCTATTTACATTTCTCAAATTGATCTGTGCCATCCTTTCCTTCCCTCGCCAACCCGTGGTCAATAGACCAGCCTTTGTTGCAGATTTTGTAAAAGTCAAATGGTTCTTCATCCCTTTGTTCTCTAGAATGGCAGTGGTTGGACCCCTTGCTGACATATGTTCTAGACTCATAGTGCCCAAAAACAATTTAAGATGAAACATCTCACTTTCAAGAATTTCAATATATTCTACAACAGATTCAACTGCATTCTTTTGATGGTATTTTAATGTTCCTGGGTATCTACTATTATTCCGTACACTAGCACACATTGTAACCATGTAGGCAGCTAATTGCGGATCTCACTAGACCCCGCGCAAGCAAGTTGGTGTCTAAAGCACGCCAGGAAGCAGAATCTACAGTAGGTCCCGTATTCACCACAGAGCCTCGCTGCAAAGTCGGATATTACTTGCTGCGGCGGGAGATTCTACCCATGGTTGGACTACCTACGCTGACGATTACTTGCTTGAGGTTGGCAGCCCAGTGTAAGCTTAGGTACAAACATCGTAAGGCGAGACTTCAATAGTCAGGATAGACACGCGTCGGAAATGTCAGTCCAGGGCGGCAAACGTTCGTACAGCGTCGGCGAGAACGTGAGGCAAAAGTTTGCGGGTACAACTGGATATAGTACAAGAACTCATATAACCTGGATTCTTTTTCGATAAGACACAAGACACTAAGTCCGGCAAGATCACATGTGGAGGAGGAGCCTAGATATAGGCGGTCAGCAGCCGGCAAATCACCAATTACCGTCGCGCTGGCCCTGTTAAATTCTAGAGCAGCAAGGCAGCGCGCTCCGGCCCGGCAGCTGAGAGAAGCTGACGGACAGGAGCGAGGCCAGGTGAGTATGTGTTGCTCGGGGAATGAGTGCGTCCGCGTTCCGTGTATCGGACAGGCCAGGTCGCCACTCGCTCCCCGGCAACGGGATCACTGTACTGGACTACAATGCGCGCGCAGCCCGAAGCTTGCCGGTCTGCAGGCGCCATTCGGAAGCAGTACCCCACCCCCCGCCGTTGGCCTCCCTATCTTCCTGCCCCGAGGAACACTGTTTTTGAGCACCAACGCCATGTCCAACAATTCTATCCTACCGACTAAAGTCTAGCCAGATGGGGGGGGGGGGGGGGGGGAGGGGGAGTTACACCGAACCCCTCCAGTTGATAAGATAACGTGTTCGCTTACCTCTGAGCGTCTTTACTCCAGGATTCTCCTTTACAGAAAATATTGGTGGACTCAGCTTTGAAGGAATGGAGGGACAATCTTTCCGGTCAAAGCGTATTCAGGACCACAGTTTTAGCAAGGACAGACATGGGCGAAGACGTTGGGGAAATGAAACCTTGGTAGGACCAGGGAGCAGATTTTAAAGCAGACCGGATTCAACACTCGTTCGATGACCTCGAACGGTCCTACGGATAATGAGGACCTATACTTGAACTGGGAAATCTTTAGCCGTGAATCGTACCTGGCCGATAGCCACACGTCTGTCACCAAGAGGAGAAACCGAAAGGAGAAGACACCTTCTATTCCTTGTCCGCTATGGATTTCTTCATATACGTGCAGAAGTTTGTACACATAGACTGGCGGCGTTCTGGCTCCAAATGTCGCAGTAATTCCCGTACCAAAGGCTATCAGCCCAGGGAACCTTCGATGTGAGAAGACAATTATATATCAGCGGACGGGCGGGGTAATGTTCGGCCATACTACAAAATAAAAGGGGAGAAGAGCGCCAGAGACTCAGAATCCATAGGAATTATAGAAAACTCCGTCACCCAAGGAAGTGTAAGGCTGGCCCGTCATCCACTGTCGGTGATGAAACAAAGTGGCAACAAGTAGCCCACCAGCGACCTGGTTTAACGTCTTCCACTTGGCTCATTCATCTGTGAGTGGTAGGCCAGAAAGAAAGTGTCCATTCACTTGCCAACTGAGAACAGAGTGACCCGCCATAACCGTAAGATAACGAACTTGAGACACCCTCAGATCCCAAAACAATAATTCCTGGGGGAGTCCGTGCAGACGGAAGATTACATTTAGAAAAATAGGCTTGGCCAGGTGAGGAGCGAAGAGATAGGGGCAAAGGCCAGGCAACAGAGACAAAATTTGCGGCACTTTCGTAAAAACTGGTCCTCTCGTGTTATCACCCAGATACACGGTTTGCCAGAGGTCAGGGGAGGAAGGTCGGTGAAGATGAAGTCCTCACCACTCATGGGGAGACCTTATGATGGATCTCTCAAGTGGATAGGCCCAGCGGGCTCAGCAGGACCCGCTGGTTTTGTGGCGAGTGTGGGTGAGTCTTTCGTCACAGGGCACAGCGTAACACAGGACATGCAATGCCGGTTTCACGAAATTCTCCATGACGTCCATAGCAAGGGTCCGCCACCAGAAAAATTAAGATCCATAAAAACTGACATTACAAGTCACCAGGTTTTAGCCGGCCACTACAGCCTAATGAAATGTCCCCACTTTATTATATTCTCCTTGCTGGGAGACGCAAGGACGTACGAATGTGTTATTCCTTTTCCCAGGGAGTTACAATCCCGAAGCTTCAACCCGATAGCCGTAGAATATCAGTAGCATTCAGGAATAGAGTGGGATAGACACCTTCCCCTCATACACATCGATGGCACGGAGATGGCATTGGCATTGTGACCCATGCTACTTATCGTCGGCGCAGGTCGATAAGTGTAATGGAAGTCGAAGCATGATAAGAAATGTGACCACCTGGCTTGGTGCGTGATTATGAGTCGTTCAGACCCGATATGGGGAGGTATTTCAAGGTTTTTATATGAGTACGAGAAGTAAATCAGATAATGGAGTGCCGATGCTCACATCCAGAGAGTAGTGCCTATTCCTCCAAAGCCAGAAACCCCCGTCCCCGATGGTGTAATGACTCTCGCCGCCATGTGAAAACGTCATGGGAGAAGAAGCCAACAGGAGACCACATGCTCTATCCTTTAGGCGCACCCCTTTGAGTTGTGAGAACTGCACCCTGCGCCCCAAACCGCAGGAAGGCCTCGAATTTAAGAAAAGAATGGCTTCTCGGTACAGTTCGGGTCAAGAACATCGGGTCTGCAGAGACGCTAAAGCTGCTTCTTATAGTTAGAAGATGAACGCGATTCTTCGGCCTTCCCGGCTGCACTGCCTAGGGTTGATTGTTTTTTTATCTATTGTACGTGCTACAATAGGTGCCACCAAACTGTAAGAAATGCGAATTAATGCCGAGTAATAATTTAGAAAGAAGCCCCAGGAGAATCGTTGTCTACTGGCCCGTAGGCCCACCCGCCTAGGCCACTGCAGAATTCCAGACAGCTTTAGTGCAGGATTCCATCTCCGCAACCTCATTGTCCGGAATGAGATATTAAACCGAGGAACGGAAGGCTTGTCTGGTGAAAAGGCACATCTCCTAACTCTGTAAAGAGGTGGTTATTTAGCCACGTAGACATCTTCATCACCTGCGGCGAACAATGTAACACGAAGAGTCTCTTCTGCCAATTGATTGGCAGAGAACAACCAATTATAGTCAACTAGGAAAACCAGCAACACAGTTGATAGAGGAGGTTATCCTGAATATGTCGTTCACAACTCCTCTGTGACACACTGCTGGGGCATTGAACCACTCAGTCCCAAAGGGCATGACCAGCGATAGCTCAAAGTGCCCCCTTCCCATGTGTTAAAGGCCTTCTTCCACTCATCCCCCTCTCACGGATGCGTACAAGTTGTTTAGGCCCCTCGCAAAGACTTTTTTCCATATTTTAGAGAAGATCTTCTGCACCAACGAATGCGCGTGGTCAAATAGTTCCAGGATACAACGAGCAAACGGATATCGGGTTTTTTTCACACTGTTGATTTAATTGAGTCCCAATAAAGCTAGTACCCCCAGTGCCATAAGCGGAACCGCTGGAGCAAACCACGTAAGGTGGTTGAGGAGCTGCTGCTTCTGCGGTAACCGATGATCTGCTGCATCATGGTGACAACTGGTTCAGTTAGTTGCGAGTCCTGTTGCGCCAGATTGCTGCGACTGCTTGATCCAATCAATGGTCCGTTAAGATTCCGCACAATTAGAGGCAGTCTGGCACACTTGGCTAGGATCATGGCTGGATACTTTTAACTGTATCTGTATATCTCAGATATATCCTTAGAATACCACTGGACCCCACCGCAAGCGGTATTGTGTAATAGCCCTTCTCATGAAAGCGGGTGAATCTCAATATAGGTCCGCGTTCATCACCAGATCCTGATGGACTTGTCACGCGGCTGGAATTCTACGGCCAGTATGCTAATACCCCTGATGTGACTTGCTGCGGTGGGCAGCGACGGGCGTAGCGTTGGTACAAAATCGTCTAAGGCAGACTCGTAGTCAGTAGACGAGCAAGAGTTTTCGGTAACCACTGGATAAAGACAAGCCTCTCATGGGAAACGCTTTTTCGATAGCTGCACAAAGGGCACGTAACAGATCCAGCACGGTCACATTGTAAGGTGGAGCCTAGATATTAGGGTCAGCAGCCAGCAAAATCAACATTACCTGGAGGCGTAGCTGGGGCCCCTTTAAAATCCTGAGCGAAACCGCGAGTCCGCCGCCCTAACATCGACTGGGACGCCGCAACCGTCACCGGCAGAGTCAAGCTGACGGCCAAGGGCGACTGCCATGTGAGTATGAGTTGCTCATGGGAAAACCGCGTGCGCCTGTGGCCCGATACACGGACCTGCGTTGGACCACTCTCCCCCGAGGCAACGCGGGGCAACGAACTTCGAACCACGGTAATGCGCCCGCATGCACTGACTTGCGGTGGCTACTCGTCAACCAATCGAAACAACACAACATGTGCAGTAAGGTCCGTCTTAACTTAGTTGTCCCCTGAGCGAGGGAACCCGTACGGATAGAGGGTAACACGCGTACGGAAACTTAGGAACAGATCATTGAATGTATTTATTAATAATTACTAAATGATCTATTAAAACAAAAATACACAACTTTATCCAGACAAAATAAGTAGCGTATGCGACACATTGCATGTAGAGCCAACCGAAAAGGTGTTGGCCGCTTTTTTTTTTGGTGGTCTACAACTCTGAAGCCTTTTGGCAGATGTTGTCATTATATGTACTCGTTTTAATGATACTTGATTTTATTATAAGTGTAATAATACTCAACATTTATCTATGAAACAATCAAGCTTCTTCACAAAAAAAAAACCGTAATTCCCTGATATTTGTTATCATGTAAGAGTACACAGGTGATAAACAAGGCAGCGTGACCGCAAATCCGGTGGCCCATCGGTCCTTGTTGTTTTCCCACCCGCTCCTCTGCCGCTGATCTCCCGTGACCCGCTAGCAGGGGAATTATTCACCTACTCACTCTATCCGCGCACGGTCAGTCAAGCAGCAACATGCTCTGCGGTCAGCACCGTGGTCGCGCAAGTAAGAAGGCAGGAGGGATCGTTTCCTTTACCCACCTACCCTCTCTCTTTGTATGTACTAGTCGCTCGTGTGATGCAACTGTTACTAACCACTACGGCTTGCAGGGGGACTTGTCGACGCATCGTTTTATACTCACTGCCTCCCAGATTGAGACTCAACCCCTGGAGTCCTCCTTCAAATCGGTCAGCCCTCTCCACCGGAGGAGATCCCATGGTGAGCTGGCGTTGACACGTAGTCGTGTAAGTGGCGTGACGTCACGCATTTCTTTCCCCGAAACACCAGCTCATCTACAAGGGGCTTTAACCCACTATTTATACTAACCTGCAAGAGTCAAATTTTAACCTATCTACCCATGGGGGAGGGCTAATATTTTCAATTCCTCTGGAGACCTCCCTGCAAAGGGCTACACATATAATAGCCAATAACTGTACAAATGTAACAGTTAAGGGAGAAGTTCCCATTTACACAGTTCTCAAAATTATATCGCCCTTAAGGTACGCCATGGAGGCCGGATGTTGCCCGCGGTGAAAAACGACATATGACACCCCCGATCTCAAGATAATTGTCATTGACTAGGCGCCTGAATGTTTTGGATTTGCTGTCCTTTATTTTTGTTTTTGCTGAGATATGATTAAGGGGTCAGATATTGTAATTTATTAATATACTAATAAAAAGTTTATATTTACAGTGAGCTTTTATTTTCTGTGACAGGTCGGTTCGATGAACACGTCCCAAAAATACAAAGCATCCCCGAATCTGCCAGAATTGATTTTTTTCATCTAGCCTCACAAAAAATGGAATGAAAAGTGATTAAAAAAATCTTAGTTACCCCAACATGGTACTAATGAAAACACTAAACTCTCCAGCAAATAGAAAGCCCTTACACAGCTTCGTCAACAGAAAGTAAAAATGTTTTGAGCCTTAGAATATGGGAATTTAAAGACAGGATTTTTTAAAGTGACAATTATGATTTATGGACGCATGGAGGGGCATGGTGTGAAAAATTGGTGTTGTGGTCTATAAAAATGGGCAGCAAATTTAAGGAAAGCACTGGACGTCAAAAGCTCCAGCTACACCACTGATTGTGAAATTTGTTGTATGATACTGCCGTTATTATTACTATTTAATTTCTGCATGACAAAATATTAATAATCACAACTCCTGCCACAACTTCCTTGTAGCAATAGATATAATTTCTCTGTCATTGTCCATGAAGGACTAGCATATCATTTTACAGCTACCACTTATTATTTTCATTTGTGCTACCATACATTTTTATAATACTCTTAATGACATGATGGCTCGTTAGCTTTGAGACTTATTAGCTTTTTCTCCTGTTACACATTGTAAGCATAAGGCATGTAATAGGATTTAGAGATAAACATATTTAATGCTGTTTGCATTTTCTCTAGTAGTTTTGTAAATGATGCCAAATGCTGTTTGTTACCATGGTTAGTGAGCTGTTTATAGCGTGCAATGGACTGGCATTACCCTATGTGAATTTATGAAATGTTTGTTTAAGTAAAGTTGTAAAGGAAAAAGTTAGAAAGAGTCACATTAAAATATGTGGATGTTTCAATATCATAATAACCCATAAGTCTGGTGTCATTGGAATTTTACAGAACATTGTCATTGTCCCTTGGATGCCATATAAACCCTTTGAATGCCGTAGTTAACCAACTGTAATGCCTAAAGGCATAAACAAATTCAAAGCCTCAGTTTAATGTTCTGTCACATAATGGCGCCATGGATGCCATCACTAACTAGAGGTATTGGACTGCATTATATAATGAAATTTCAAATGATTAACAAAAGGCCACCAGTGGGTCAAATACAGTGCCTTGCGAAAATATTCGGCCCCCTTGAACCTTTCAACCTTTTGCCATATTTCAGGCTTCAAACATAAAGATATAAAATTTTAATTTTTTTGTGAAGAATCAACAACAAGTGGGACACACTTGTGAAGTGGAATGTGGAAGTGGAATTTATTGGATATTTTAAACTTTTGTAAAAAATAAATAACTGAAAAGTCGGGCGTGCAAAATTATTCGGCCCCTTTACTTTCAGTGCAGCAAACTCACTCCAGAAGTTCAGTGAGGATCTCTGAATGATCCAATTTTGTTCTAAATGAGTGATGATGATAAATATAATCCATCTGTGTGTAATCAAGTCTCCGTATAAATGCACCTGCTCTGTGATAGTCTCAGGGTCCTGTTTAAAGTGCAGAGACCATCATGAAGACCAAGGAACACACCAGGCAGGTCCGTGATACTGTTGTGGAGAAGTTTAAAGCCGGATTTGGATACAAAAACATTTCCCAAACTTTAAACCTCCCAAGGAGCACTGTGCAAGCGATCATATTGAAATGGAAGGAGTATCAGACCACTACAAATCTACCAAGACCCGGTTGTCCCTCTAAACTTTCATCTCAAACAAGGAGAAGACTGATCAGAGATGCAGCCAAGAGGCTCATGATCACTCTGGATGAACTGCAGAAATCTACAGCGGAGGTGGGAGAGTCTGTCCATAGGACAACAGTCAGTCGTACACTGCACAAATCTGGTCTTTATGGAAAAGTGGCAAGAATAAAGTCATTTCTCAAAGATATCCATAAAAAGTCTTGTTTAAAGTTTGCCACAAGCCACCTGGGAGACACCAAACATGTGGAAGAAGGTGCTCTGGTTAGATGAAACCAAAATCAAACTTTTTGGCCACAATGTAAAACGATATGTTTGGTGTAAAAGCAACACAAACACACAACACACATCCCCCTGAACACACCATCCCCACTGTCAAACATGGTGGTGGCAGCATCATGGTTTGGGCTTTTCTTCAGCAGGGACAGGGAAGAGGGTTAAAATTGAAGGGAAGATGGATGGAACCAAATACATGAGCATTCTGGAAGAAAACCTGTTGGAGTCTGCAAAAGACCTGAGACTGGGACGGAGATTTATCTTCCAACAAGACAATGATCCCAAACATAAAGCAAAATCTACAATGGAATGGTTCACAAATAAATGTATCCAGGTGTTAGAATGGCCGAGTCACAGCCCAGACCTGAATCCAATCAAGAATCCGTGGAAAGAGCTGAAAACTGCTGTTCACAAACGCTCTCCATCCAACCTCACTGAGCTCCAGCTGTTTTCCAAGGAAGAATGGCCAAGCATTTCAATCTCTCAATGTATAATACTGATAGAGACATACCCCAAGCGACATGCAGCTATAATCGCAGCAAAAGGTGGCGCTACAAAGTATTAACTTAAGGGGGCCGAATTATTTTGCACGACCCACTTTTCATTTTTTTCTTTTTTACAAAATTGTAAAATATCCAATAAATTTCATTCCACTTCACAATTGTGTCCCATTTGTTGTTGATTCTTCACAAAAAAATTTAAATTTTATATCTTCATGTTTGAAGCCTGAAATGTGGCAAAAGGTTGAAAAGTTCAACGGGGCCGAATACGTTTGCAAGGCACTGCATATGTATTTTTACAAAGTTTAGAAAAAACAAAGGAAATTTAAACGCCTTTTCTCATAAAAACAGTTGTTCTTGAATAGAAGTATTACAATGTAAAAAATATGTGTTTAGTTACATATATTTTAGAGCTGAAAATAGACATTTTTTCGTTTAGTCAGTCTATTATTCTGCAATGTTGATTCAGAGGAGACAAAAGCTTCATTATGTTCTTTTAAGAAAAATATTCCTTCTTAATCCAACTCCTTCCCAACTCAAATCAAAATAAATGCCTAGTTCACCAAACCATTGCTAGAAATCTAGTAACAGTAAACTGTAATATTGTTACATTCTAAAAAGGCATCCACGTCAATTTTAAAGTCTTTTAGTGAGTTTACTGTGAACAGTTTCTCCGTCAGAGAGTTCCATAGTCTCACTGCTTTTACAGTAAAGAATCCCTTCCTGCCTGCCACCATCCTGTCCTTACAGTCTCCCTTAGGTTGAAAACACCTCCTGTACATTTAAAGAGTCAGTGCACGCTGATTGTTTTCTTTTTGCATTGGTGCTCAAATCTGTAAACAGTATTCAATGTGTATGATTAGAGATATAGACTATGGTGAGCTATGTTCTGATTTTGTTTACATTTACCCCTCTAAATACATCCCATCATCTTATTTGTTTTGGAAGCAGCTTCCTGACACTGACTGCTACAGTTAAGTTTTCTGTCAGCTAAAATTCATGTTTCTTAGAGCGACAACCAGCTTAAGATTCACACTTCCTGGTTGGGCTGCGGACGGGTCTACAGTACTGATTTGCATATCAATTCTGTTATTTCTAACTTTTCTCCTAAGCAAAGCAAAA
This sequence comes from Phyllomedusa bahiana, assembly GCA_025379985.1. NCBI lineage: Eukaryota > Metazoa > Chordata > Amphibia > Anura > Hylidae > Phyllomedusa > Phyllomedusa bahiana. The sequence goes on along the minus strand of JAODAL010016702.1, from coordinate 38,197 downwards.
TCAAAACAGCAATGTATTTGGTAATAATCGTTATTTACCTTTAACCCCTTAACGACCTTGGGCGTATCAGTACGTCCCAGGGCCGCTAAGGCGCTTTGCAGGGGGATCGCGCTGCGACCCCCCCGCACAGCCGCCGGGTGTTAGCGGCAAATCGCTGCTAACACCTGGCAGTAACAGCGCCGGCGGGTGGCTCCGCCCGCTGCCGCTGTTTTACCCATCAGGCGCGCGGCAAAGATGGCCGCGGCGTCTGAATTAACGCCGATCGGTGCCGCGCACCGATCGGTGCGGTGATCGGCATAAGCGCAGCTATGCTGCGCCGATCTGATCACCGGGCATTGTAGTGGGGAGCCTTGTGAAGGCTCCCGTCACTTACCCTGGCCGGTTTGCCCCACTTCCGTCCGCAGACAGGAAGTGGGGAAACAGCCATCTTTGTACACCCTAATGCATTGCCTATGCAATGCATTAGGTTGTATGAACAATCGCGCCACCTAGTGGTCAAGTCCCAAAGGGGGCCTCAATTTTACAGTAAAAAAAATAAAAAACAAAGATTTAAAGAACAAAAAAAAAAAAAAAAAGTATTAAAAGTTCAAATCACCCCCCTTTCCCCATTTTACAAATAAAATCATTAAAATAATAAAAAAGTTACACATATTTGGTATCGCCACATCCGAAAAAGTCCGATCTATAAAAATATAACATCATTTAACCCGTACACTGAACACCGTAGAAGAAAAAAAATTCCAAATGCCAAAATTGCTTTTTTGGTCATTTTACGTCACTCAAAAAATGGAATAAAAATGATCAAAAAAGTCGCATGCATTCCAAACTGCTAGTGATTAAAAGTATACTTCAGCCCACAAAAAATGCCGCCTCACTGACGTCCGTAGGTGTTAGTACAAAAAAGTTATTGGTCGCACAAAATGGCTCCATGGCGCAAATTTCAAAAATAGAAAATGTTTGGAATTTTTTTACGGTACCAAAATATAACGGTAACCCTACATGTTTGGTATTGTCGGATGCGTAACTACCTGGAGAATACAGATCGGATGTTACATTATCAAAGATTGAACGCCGTAAAACCAAAAGACCCACAAACATGGCGAACGTACGTTTTTTTTCACAATTTGTACTACTTGGAATTTATTTGCGGTTAACCAGTATATTCTATAGTACGGTGAATGACACCATTAGAAAGTACATCTTGTCCCACAAAATAAAAGCCGTCATTTGTCTATGTAGGTGGAAAAATAAAGAAGTTATGGCTTTCAGAAGGCGAGGAGGGAAAAACGAACGTGTCACCAAAAAAAACGCCCGGTCCTTAAGGGGTTAACTACATGTTTAAAGCTAGTTATTGTTGTGGTTAAGTCTTCTTCCTTATCAGTTTTACCTATTGTTTTCCCATTTAGTCGTAAAATACAGTTTATATCTCTCAGATTCACCTACAAAACTCTTCACGTTGCTGTACCTCTCTGTATCTCCTCTTTCACCATGCTGCCAGGGCTCTATATTTTGCAAACAATCTAAGTCTATAAAGCTTCTGAGTCAAAACTTTGTAGGGCCACCTTAAGATGCAATGACAACTGCAGGTTTGTTGGAGGATATCTCTATCAGCTTTGCAGATCTAAAGGCTAACATTTTTTGCCTATTCTTCTTTGCAAAATAGCTCTAGTTCAGACAGATTGGTTGGAAAATGTTTGTAAACAGCAATTTTCAAGTCATTCCAGATTCTTAATGGGATTTAGATCTGGACTTTAGTTGGGTTATTTTAACACATGGATATGCTTTGATTTAACCCTGCTGTTCTGTTCGGTTCTACTATACACATAGAGGGTGACATGTATGATCGGGAGTTGCGCCTGTTTTCTGGCGAAAACTGTGCCTCACCTATCCGAATCCTCTGTCGGACGCAGGGATGCGGTGTTAGGCGCAACTTTCACTACTTTCGGCTGCGCCTAACATGAAGGGGCGTGCAATGTGCACGGTGTGGGCGTTCTGGGGTGGGACGCGGCACTTTCGAATACTCTGAGGCATGCATGAATGCTGGTCGGCAAAGTGAGGCGCATTGCAGCTTCGACAGGGAGACCTCGTTGAATGTGGTCTAACTGAGCCCTAGGAGGCGAAGTGAAGAGAGAACATAATGGAATGGGGCAAAATGTGCTCTAGGTCAACTGTTACAACAGTACACTAATAAAAATGAGTTGTCTCTAAAATTATTTCATTAATAAAGATAAATATCAAAGTTGTCTAAAAACGATTAAAGGTATTGAAAAAAGTGGATCGTTTAAAAATATATAACATTGCAAAAGAAATACATCTCAGCTCCGTGAGGCATGGAGTATGATTCCAAAAATTGTTTTTATTAGGTTTAAAACATCTGAAAAAGAGCTAAAACCTTCTAAAAGCATACTTCAATCAAATCCCTAACAACACGTTAGTCGCCGTCACTGGCGCAACATCAGGAATTGGGATATAGAAAATTGCCGGGAAATACAGTAATTCAAATTCTGTAAGCTCTTCTCATGGGTCGGCAGAAACCAGCCAATCAGAGTAGGAGCGACAGTGACCCATTATAAACTATGGAGTAGTGTTGACCAATCAAATGAAACGGCGGGACAGTTCAAACTCCAGTAAAAAATGCAGAAAAGAGCTGATTGGTTGAACTAGCGGGGGCTTGGCTATCCCGGCCAATCAGAGCGCGAGCTACTTTGTCCCATTGTAGTCTACGGAGAGATGGGGGCACTGAAATCTCAGCACCGTGCGGCATGGAGTATTAGTAAATAAATTGATTTTATTAAGTGTAAAACATTATCTGAAAAAGAGCTCAAACCTTCTAAAAACATACATCAATCAAATCACTAACAATGCATTTGTCGCCGTGACCGGCGCAACATCAGGAATTGGGATATTGGAAATTGCCGGGAAATACAGTAATTCAAATTCTGTAAGCGCTTCTCATTGGTTGGCATAAACCAGCCAATCAGAATAGAAGCGACAGTGACCCATTATAAAGTATGGAGTAGTATTGACCAATCAAATGAAAAGGCGGGACAGTTCAAAATACAGTAAAAAATGCAGAAAAGAGCTGATTGGTTGAACTAGCGGGGGCTTGGCTATCCCGGCCAATCAGAGCGCGAGATACTTTGTCCTATTGTAGTCTATGGAGAGATGGGGGCACTGAAATCTCAGCTCCGTGCGGCATGGAGTATTAGTAAATAAATCGTTTTTATTAGGTGTAAAACATTTTCTGTAAGAGAGCGAAAACCTTCTAGAAACATACATCACTCAAATCCCTAACAACGCGTTTGTCGCTGTCACCGGCGTAACATCAGGAATTGTGATATAGAAAATTGCTGGGAAATACAGTAATTCAAATTCTGTAAGTGCTTCTTATTGTTTGGCAAAAACCAACCAATCAGAATAGGAGCGACAGTGACCTATTATAAGCTAAGTGTAAAAAAAAAGTAAAACAGTTATCCCTTCATGGGATTTAAAAAAAAAAAAAAAGTAAAAAACATAAAAAGTGTAGAGAAAAATAAATAAAATAAATAATAAAATAAAAATAAAAATGTAATAAAAAATAATTGTGCATACATTGCACACAAAAAAAACCTACACATTTTAGGTATCCACATGACCAAAATAACTTGTGTGTATTAATCTAATAAGTTAAGTGTAAATTGTGAATGATGTTAAAAAAAAAAATTAAAAAACCAAGAAAATTTGAAACAAAATATAAAAAAAAATCTGCAATAATTTATAAGTGAACTTAAACTATTCCACAAAAAAGCACAACTTGTCCCAAATAAAACGAGGCCTCATATATTGGCGTCATTGAAAAAATAAAAAAGTTACAACTGTTGAAACGCAAGGAGGCAAAAACTAAAAAAAATGTGCTGGTCAGTAAGTACTTTTCAGGCATTTGGCTCAAGGGGTTAAGGTTGCACCAGTGCCTAGGGCATGAGCAGGTGTCACATCTTGAAAGGCACTATCAATGCTGAACAGGAAATAGAGGTTTTTAAAACAATATATGCATTCAGACACCATCTCTTTCAGGGAAAGTTTTGCATATTTCAACAAAACAGTGCTAGACCACATACTACATCCATGACAACAGAATGGCTTCACAGAAAAGGAGTCCAGGTGCTGAACTAACCCGCCTGCAGTTCAGATCTTTCACCACAAGAAAACATTTGGCATATTATGAAATGAATCTGGCAAAGAAGACCTGGGACTGTTGAGCAGCTAGAATCTAAAATCAGACAGGAATGAGATCACATCTCTCTCCCAAACCTCTAGCAAATGGTCTCCTCACTTCCCAGATGTTTACAGACTGTTGTAAAAGGAAAGAAGATGCATCACAATGGTTGACATGGCCCTGTCCCAACTTTTTTGAAATGTGTTGCTCCCATCAATTTCTAAATATTGTTTCAAATTTCTGATATGTGTTCTATATTATGTTGTGAATAAAATATGGTTATCAGAGATTTCCAAATCACTGCAGTCTTATTTTCTTTCCATTTTTCACTGCGTCCCAATTTTTTTAATTAGGGTGCCTCTTGATATTACCACTATTGTCTCAGGTGGTAGTCAAACATGTCTAACAACTCTGTTACAATAAAAACTAGTGGATCTCGAAAGATTAAAATATCATCGAAAAGTTAATTTATATTTGTAACTAAAGTCAAATAGAGAAACCCATACATTGCATAGATTCATAACACATAGAGCAATATATTTCAGGTGTTTATTTATTTTAATATGAAGATACAGAAATTTTGGGTTACTGAAAGAGAAGTGCACTCAGTACTTGGTCGGGGCTCCTTTTGCATGAATTACTGCATCAATGTGGCTTGGTATGGAGACGATCAGCCCGTGGCACTGCAGAGGTGTTATGGAATCCCAGGTTGCATTGAAATCATCCTTCAGTTCGGCTACATTGTTGGGTCTGGTCTCTCATCTTCCTCTTGACAATACCTCATAGATTTTTTGTAGGGTTAACATCAGGCGAGTTTGCTGGCTAATCAAGCACAGTCATACTGTGGTTATTAAACCAGGTATTGGTACTTTTGGCAGTGGGGACAGGTGTCAAGTCCTGCTGGAAAATGAAATGTTACACCTTCATAAAGCTTGTCAGCAGAGGGAAGCATGAAGTGCTCTTAAATTTTCTGGTAGACGGGTGCGCTGACCTTGGACTTGATATAACACAATGGACTAACACCAGCAGATGACATGGCTCTCCAAACCATCACTGGCTGTGGAACTTCCCACTGGACCTCAAGCAAGTTGGATTGTGTGTCTCTCCAGTCTTCCTCCAAACTCTGGAACCTGGATTTCCAAGTGAAATGCAAAATTTACTTTCATCTGAAAACAGGACTATGGCCACTGAGCACCAGTCCTGTCCTCTTGCTCCTCAGACCAGGTAAGATGCTTCTGACTGTGCCTCTGGGTCAAGAAAACTCAAACCAATGGCGAACAATGTAGTATAACTGTGAAACATGAAAATACTTTATTTCTCCATACATAATAGTGCAAAATGACAGGGGAAAGAAAAGGGAAGATGTAAAAAAAATAGGAGGAGTCAACTGGTATATCACTGCAAATTATAATCCCTGTTAAAACATAGGGGATCCCAGGGATAGCTGGGATGTAAGGTGTGTATACACGTATATAGTGATATTATCTGTCATAAAAGCGGAGCCGTCCTTTATCGGGGCGATTACTCCACTGACGGATAGTACACAGTATGCTGTATCATCTAGGTATGTAGTGGTAACTTATAGGGGTTTAGATTGTATAATTTTAGATAGTCTAGTAAAAGTTATGTTTTAACAGGGATTATAATTTGCAGTGATATATTGGTTTAAATCCTCTGTTCATATAGAATTTGCAGTATTTGGAGTCAACTGGTAACTTACATTGGCCGAAGTTGTAGTACTTTTAGGATAGCCAAAGGGTTAGATCACTCTAAATTCCTATCGAAACTTGAAAGGTGGTTCAGCGTTCAATGCTGCAACCCTTGTTTCAAAGCTGTATTTTACTGTCCAATATCAAATATCCATTTGATGTTGGTGCTGCATAAAGGGTTTCTTGGTTTCTTTGCTCCAAGTTTATAGTAATGTAGTATCAAATTAATTGTGCCTGAAATAATGCAATGTTTCGGGTTATCCTGAGCCTTTGTCAAGCAGTAGGCGGGGAGGAAGTACTCTAAGGTGCCCGAAACAGGAGAGGGTACCTCTGGGTCATGAGTGACTTGACACAAGGAATGTGACAGTTGTAGCCCATGTCCCGGATATATCTGTGTGTGATGGCTGTTGTAGCACTGACTCCAGCCATAGTCCACTCCTTGTGAATCTCTCCCAAATTTTGAATGGCCTTTTCTTGACAATCCTTTGAAGGCTACGCGCATCCCTGTTGCTTTTGCACATTTTTCCACCACACTTTCCATTAATATTCTTTGATACAGCACTCTGTGCATAGCCAGCATCTTAAGTAATGACCTTTTATGGCTTCCCCTCATTGTGGAGGATGTCAATGACTGTCTTATGGACAACTGTCAAGTCCGTAGTCTTCCTCATGATTTTATACAGCCTACTGAACCAGATTGAGGGACGATTTAAAGCAGTGGTCTCAAACTGCGGCCCTCCAGCTGTTGGGAAACTACAACTCATGCCCACTGTTATAGATTATATAAATGCATGATGGGAGTTGTAGTTCCCCAACAGCTGGAGGGCCGCAGTTTGAGAACCCTGATTTAAAGGCTTAGGAAACCTTTGCGTGTGACACCATGAGCCACCAATATTGAACTTTCTCATATTATTCTAATTTTGTGATATACTGAATTTTGGGTTTTCATTCACTGTAAGCCATAATCATCCACATTAAAAGAAATAAATGCTTAAAATATACCACTATGTCAGTAACAAGTCTATACAATCTATGAATTTTTCTATTTGACTTGAATTACAGACATAAATAAACTTTTCAATGATATTCTAATTTTTTTAGATGCACTAGTATTAATACTGACTTTCTGCTGTTGTAATGTTCTCTATACAAAGTTACAAAACTTACAGTACTGGGCAATGTAGTAATTTATATTGAGTTCCATAGGTGCAACATACAGTATGTAAAAAAAAGCCTCTTTCAGACATACTAGTGCATCTCATTGAAGATTAAAGGGGTTCTCCAGGACTATCTTTTTATTTGTTATAACAAATGTATTATATTAAACCTTGTAATTTATACTGTAATGAGTCTATACAATATATGGATTTCTCTATTTGACTTCAATTATTGATATCAATTATCTTTTCAGTGATATTCTAATTTTTTTAGATGCACTGTCTTGTATGTTTGTCTTGCATTCTGTCTAGATCCTTGTTCATTATAGGACAAGAAAATTCAGGCTGCTGCGCTATTGTATCCTTTAGAAAAAAAAACTCACGGATAATGTTTTTTTAATATCAAAGTCAATAGATAACATAATAGGATACCTTTACATATATAAAAGTATCTTTTTTTCAGTCCATTTTTAGTTTTCCAAGCAATTTTCACTTTTTATTTTTACAAAAAAAACAGATATTGTACTGTTTTGTTAAAAAAATGTATCCAAATGTATACCTGTATGCTTACATATATGTCAAAATGGTTACGTTTCTTAAAAAAGACAAACATTGGATTCAAAGCATATATGCTTTTATATTTACACTTTACAAACATAGTCTTCCTGTGGATGACAAAATTGTGATGCGAACACAGCCATTTGCCAATTGGATAGTGGTCTAATCTAGGAACAGAACACAATATTTATTGGATTTTCAGATTTTGAAGAGTGCATTCTTGATAAAACTAGCAATGGTTCTTAAAATAAATGGATTGTATTACTCACTCTTGGATTATGAGTTGATTTGGCACCATAACAACTCTTCAGCCGGCCAGTCTTTCTTATCTGCAATGTGTTGGTGCAGCCTCCAGTTTGGCCAACCAGCAAAGTGACTGTTTCTTTTGGGATGTTAAAGGGCATAAAGAAGTGTAAGTGACATGAGTTTATAATACAAGCAATGGAGCCTGCTGTCATGAAGTGTCACTCAGCTCCCAGCTGGGGCATGGCTTGACTCAGACTGTCACCTCTAATAGAGTGTTCTCAAGTGACTTGGCCAATTGAGGCAACTAAACTGAAACAAAAACAACAATTTGTAAAAACACCGTAAGTGTTTTTTTCAATCATCTCAAAATGAAAAAGTTGGTAAATTAAACATTTCAAGTTAATCTTTACTTTTTATCATCATGGCTTTTTTTAAAGACCAGAATTCTAATCAGGGTAATTTCTTATATTTATAGTTTCTCAGAATATATATATATATATATTATATAACATATAATATATAAATAATTAATGAAATTATATTATATAATATATATTTATATATATATATATATATTTATATATATATAATATATATATATATATATTTAGTAGTTAAAACTTTTTTTCACACAGAGCTCAAAAATCCTTGCATTTACATATATTTATAAGGCAGTGTGCTGGCAATCTTCACTAGAACAACCACGCAAGCTTACTACCTACTGTTTTACTGGGATCAGTTGATAACAATATGCAGCAAACTCTACACAGCACAGAAATACCGTTGGATTTTCGTCAGATTCAGTATTTTGAATCAGCTGAAAATCCTCTAGTACACTGTGCTGTATAAACAGCAATAAAAAATCCATGTTGTAGTTTACACAGCACAGCTTTTTTACCGTCGCATTTAAAATCTGGCGGAATATGCAACATGTTGCATATTCCGCAGATTCTGCCGGATTGTGGTCGGATTCCTGAACATTCAATTGTACAGGGCCGATGGCAAATCCGAAAACCGCGATCCAGCAAAAATGTCAAAATTCCGTCGGACTTTGGACGGCATTTTAACATTTCCTGTGTAGACCAAGCTTTAAGCTCCCTCTAATGATGGCTGCAGGCACACATATTGTTAGTTTTTCATTCTTTTTGTATGCAGGGGCTCAGTGCTTATTACCTGAAAAGAAGCTAACCTCTAACTGCTATGAAGGTATATTAGGAAATTAGTCAGGATAGAATTTAGACCCTATAATGAATTCACCTCTATTAGTGTATTTTATTCTGTTTACTGACCACTTTTTTATTCATTCACCGTCAACAAGTACTATACATTATATGAGACCATGAGAAACCATTATATATGTACGGTATCTCACAAAAGTAAGTACACCCCTCACATTTTTGTAAATATTGTATTATATCTAGAGATGGGCGAATTGATTCTAAGGAAGTGGACTTCGTTTAGAATTTCAGGAAAACTTTGGTTCTGAACGAAGTCGAAGTTTGGGGTACTTCGGGTGAACGAAGTGTGCTTTTCATTGATTAAAAATGGCTGCGAGCACATGGCGTTACATGGGCAAAGCACTCTGGGAGGAAGAAGGCATAGCCTGCATGACAAAGTGCAGAGATGAAGCCAACATAGAGTCCGGCAGGATTCTGTGACGTCCCCCGCACTATATAAGTCCGGGCGCGACGCTGGGAGCTCACACTCCTCTCACTGTACTGACTAGGGAAGGTGCTGCTGCAGCTGATAGCTCTTACTGAAGAAGTGATTTTTATACAGCGATTTTTGTGGGGTGTCTCAGCTTGTCTCAAAGACTGCGTTTCTTAACGTTCTATTTCTGATTTTTTTGGGTATTGGATCTGAAATCCAATGTGCGTCCACTGCTGCTGGCATATTCATTTAAATTATACTTTGTCACAGACTTGAATATCCCAAGGGGGATCTAAAGCAAGTTCCTGTTGTATTCAATTTAAACGAAACAGCGTTATTTACATTACAAATACTAACTTAATATTTGGCTGCTCAATTCTTTGGGCAAATTTACATCCAGGCGTTACTTAAGCTTTGTTTGTTCTCAGCTGTGGATGACTCCAAGAAACAGTATTTTCACCGCCAAAATATATACAATTTTTCCTGTAACCTAATTCACAAAAACAAAGGTTAAGTTACAATTTTATCTCTTAGTTCGTTTTGGAGTAAAAAACCTCGGCATTGTAACACAGGCTACATAAGCTAGTAGTTTGTGGTGGGCTCAAGTACTTTGGCGCCACAATTTACATCAGGGGATAATTAGCGTTGTTTTTAAGCTGTGGTTGACTCCAGAATTCGTAATTTCACGCCAAAATATATTCATTTTTCCTGTATCCTAATTCACACCAGCAAAGGGTTAATTACAATTTTATTCTCTTGTTGTTTTGGCTGTAAAAACTCGGGCATTGTAACACGTACAAAGCTATAGTAGTTTGTGGTTGGCTCAATTGTTTTGCGACTCAATTTACATCCAGGGGGTAATTAAGACGTTTGTTTTTCAGCTGTGGTGACTCCAAGAAACCGTCATTTTTCACCGCCAAAATATATACATTTTTCACTGTACCATAATTCACAAGCAAAGGTTCAATTACAATTTTATCTCTTGTTGTTTGGCGTATAAAAAAATTTTAAAAAACAAAAAATAAACACAGGCATTTGTAAACAAGCTACAAGCTGAGTAGTTTGTGGTGGATCAATTCTTTGGCAGCAAATTCTTACATCCAGGGGTTAATTAAGCGTGTTTTTTCAGCTGTGGTGACTCCAAGAAACCGGCATTTTCAACGCCCAAATATATACATTTTTCCTGTGGCCTCTTCACAAGCAAAGGTTAATTACAATTTTTTATCTCTTGTGTGTGGCGTAAAAAACAGGCACTTGTGTACACGCTACACAAAAGCTAGTAGGTTTGTGTGGCTCAATTCTTTCGGCGCAATTTACATCCAGGGTTAATTAAGCGTTGTTTTTCAGCTGTGGGTCGACCTCAGAAACTGTCTATTTTCTCCGCCATAATATATACATTTTTCCTGTAGCTATTCTCAGCAAAGGTTAATTACAATTTTATCTCTTGGTTGTGTGGCGTAAAAACTACCGGCATTGTAACACGCTACAAAGCTAGTAGTTTGTGGTGGGCTCAATCTTGGCACAATTTGATCCAGGGGTAAATTAAAGCGTGTTTTTCAGCTGTTCGTGACTCCAAGAAACCGTTCATTTTCACCGCCAAAAATTATACATTTTTCCGGTAGGCCTAATTCAACAAGCAAAGGTTAATTTACAATTTTATCTCTTGTTGTGTGTGTGTAAAAAAAACACGGCATTGTACACGCTTCAATGCTAGTAGGTTTGTGGTGGCTCAATAACTTTAGGCGCACTTTTAATCCAGGGGTTAATTAAGCGTTGTTTTTCAGCTGTGGTGGACTCCAAGGAAAACATCATTTCCACCGCCACAAAATATATAAATTTTTCTGTAGCCTATCAACAAGCAAGGTTAATTACAATTTTATTCTTGTTGTGATCGGCGTAAAAACCACGGCATTGCTTAACACACTACAAAGCTAGTAGTTTGTGGGGGCTCAATTCTTTGAGCCATTTACATCCGGGTGTTAATTACGCGCATGTTTTTCAGCTGTGGTGACTCCAAGAAACCGTCATTTTCCACCGCCAAAATATATATTTTTCCTGTAGCTAATCTCATAAGCAAGGTTACATTAACATTTTATATCTGGTTGTTGTGTGGCGTAAAAAAAAACACGGCATTGTAACACGCTACGAAGATAGTTAGTTTGTGGTGGCTCAATTCTCTGGCGCATTTCCATCCAGGGTTAATTAAGCGTTGTTTTTTCAAGCTGTGGTGAGCCAAGAAACCGTTCTTCATTTTTCACCGCAAAATATATAAATTTTTCTGTAGTTTAATTCACAAGCAAGGTTAATTACCCAATTAATCTCTGTTGAGTGTGGGCGTAATAAAAACACGGCATTGTAACCACAGCTACAAAGCTAGTAGTTTGTGGTGGTCTCCAATTCTTGGCGCTAATTTTACATCCAAGGGGGTAATTAAGCATTGTTGTTCTAGCTGTGGTGACTCACAAGAAAAAACCGTCGATTTTCACCGCCACAATTTATGATAATTTTTCCTGTACGCATAATTCACAAACATAGGTTAATTACATTATATCTACTTGTTGTGTAAGCGTAAAAAAACACGGCATTGGTAACACGGCTACAAAGCTAGTAGTTGTGGTGGCTCATATTACTTTGCCGCATTTTACATCCAGGGGTTAATTAAGCGTTGTTATTCAGCTGTGGTGACTCCATGAAACCGTCATTATTCACCGCCACTAATATATATATTTTTTCCTTGTAGCCTAATTCACAAGCAAAGGTTAATTGCAATTTTATCTCTTTGTTGGCTGTAAAAAACACGGCATTGTAACAACGCTATACAAAGCTGAGTAGTAGTTTGTGGTTGGCTCAATTCGTGGCGAGCAATTTACATCAAGGGTTAACTACGTATTTTTCGGATCTACACCACTGTGTACATTGTCACCACTCTGTGGGCCACACTCTGTTTTGCCACCTACAGAATCAAGAACATTGTGCCACTGTACTGACCTCATGCTGCTGCATGGGGCTGCTGCGTGACTACACACTCTGTCATTGTGCCACTGTCTGACCTCATGATGCTGCTGTGGCTGCCTGCCTGTGACCTACCACACTGTGTCATTTGTGCCACTGTCTGAACTCATGCTGCTGATGTGGCTGCTGCCGTGACAACACCTCTGTCATTGTGCACTCTGTGGCACTTTTCCTGTTTTGCTCAAACCTACCAGACTTGTCATTGTGCCACTGTCTGACCTCAGTGCTACTGCCGTACGTCACCTCCTCTCTCTAGTCTATTGTGAAACTCTGTGGCTCTACTCCAGTTTTGCCACCTTCCAGAATGTACTATTGTGCCAACTGTCTGACCTCAGGCTGCGGCCGCCGTCATACCTCCACTCATCGGTCTTTGTGCACTCAGTGGCCTACTACTGTTTTGCTCCACTCCAGAATGTCATTTGTGCCACTGTCTGACCTTCATGATGTGCTGTGGCTGCTGCCGTGACATATACAATGTGTTTCATTGTCCCACTCTGTGGCCCCTTACTCCTGTTTTTGCCACCTCCAGAATGTCATTGTGCCACTGTTCTGACCTCTTGCTTGCTGCTGTGGCTGCTTGCCGTGACCTTACAACACTGTGTCATTGTCAAACTGTCTGACTTCATGCTGCTGCGTGGCTGCTGCCGGTGACCTACACAACCTGTCATTGTGCCACTGTCTTCTGACACCTCTTTGCTGCTAGCTGTGGATTGATGGCGTCGACCACACACCTCTGTCATTGTGCCACTGTCTGACTTCATGCTGGATGCCGGCCCGTCACCTTTCTCACTTCTCTGTCAATTGTGACCACTCAGTGGCCTACTCCTGTTTTGCCCCTCCAGAACTGTCATTGTGCCACTGTCTGACTCATGCTGCTGCTGGCTTGACCTACACACTGTGTCATTGTGCCATGTCTGACCTCATGCTAATGCTGTGGCTGCTTGCCGTGACCTACACAACTGTGTCTTGACACATCTGTGGCCTACCTCCGTTTTTTGCCACTCCTGAATGTAATTGTGCAACTGTCTGACCTCATGCTGCTGCTGTGGCTGCTGTGTGGAAACCTAACACTGTGTCATTGTGCCACTGTTGACCTCATGTGCTGCTGTGGGCTGTTGTCGTGACCTACACACTGTCATTGTGCACTGTTGACACTCATGCTGCGGCCTGTGGTGATCCGTGACCTACACTCAGTCATTGTGCCAATTGTCTGGAACTCATGCTGCTGCTGTGGCTAGCTGCAGGTGATCCTCACACATGTGTCAGTTACCACATCTGTGCTTACTCCTGTTTTTGCCACCTCCAGAATGTAAATTGTGCCACACTGCTATGACCTCATGCTTGTGCTGTGGCTGCTGCCTGTGACCTACACACTTGTTCATTGTGCCGACTCGTCTGACCCTCATGCTGTGTGTGGCTGCTGCCGTGACCTACACTCATGTTCATTGTGCCACTGTCTGACTTCATGCTGCTTGCTTGTGGCTGCTTGCCGTGACCTACACACAATTCTGTCATTGTGCACCACTCTCGTGGCCTATTCTGTTTTTGCCACCTCAGAATGTCATTGTGCCACTGTCTGACCTCATGGCTACTGCGCCGTCACCTACACTCTCTGGCATTGTGCACTCTGTGGCCCTACTCCAGTTTTTGCCACCTCCAGATGCATTGTGCCACTGTCTGACCCTCATGCTGGCTTGCCGCGTACACCTCACTCTCTGTCATTGTGCCAACTCAGTGGGCCTCCTAATAATGTTTTTTGCCACCTGCCAGAAATTGTTATTGTGCCACTGTTCTGACTCATGCTGCCTGCGCCGTGGATCCATACACACTGTGTCAATTGTCGCCACTGTCTGACACTCTGTCTGCTGCTGTAGCTGCTGCCATAACCTACACACTTGTGTCATTGTCCCAACTCCTGTGGGCCTACTCCTGTTTTTTCCCACCTCCAGAATGTCATTGTGCCACTGTCTGACTCATGCTGCTGCTGCCGTAAACCTGCACACTGTGTCATTGTGCCATGTCTGGCTCATGCTGGCTGCTGAGGGGCTGCTGCCGTGACCTACACATCTGTCATTGTGCCACTCTGGTGGCCTACTATGTTTTTTTGCCTCCTCCAGAATGTCATTGTGCAACTGTTGACCTCATGACTGCTGCTGTGGTGCTGAGTGACTACACACTGTCATGTCTGCCACTGTTGACCTCATGCTGCTGCTGTGTTTGATGCTGTGACTCAACATTGTCATTGTGCCACTGTCCCTGACCTCATGCTGCTGCTGTAGGCTGCTTGCCATTGACCTACACACTGTGTCATTGTGTCCCATTGTCTGACCTCATGCTGCTTGCTATGGCTGCTGTCCGTGGACCTAAACACTGTTAATTGGTGCCTCAACTGTCTGACCTCATGCTGCTGCTGTGGCTGATGCCGTGACTACACCTCTGTAATTGTGCCACTGGATCTGACTCATGTGCTGCTGTGGCCTGCTGCCGTTGACTTTCACCACTGTTTCATTGTGCCCAGCTGTATCTTCTGACATCATGCTGCTGCTGTGGCTGCTGCCATGTTGTGACCTACACACTTGTGTCTTGTGATCACTGTCTGACCTCATGCTGCTTGCTGCCTGTAACCTGCACACTGTGTCTTTGTGCCACTGTCTGGCCTCATGCTGCTTGATGTGGCAGCTGCCTCGTGACCTACACACTCTTGTCATTGTGACACTCTGTGGCCTACTTCCTGCTTTTTGCACCTCCAGAATGTCATTGTGCCACTACTGTCTGGACTCATGCTGCTGCTGTGGATTTGCTGCACCGTGAACTATACTCACTGTCATTGTGCCACTGTCTTGACTCATGCTGCTGTGTGTTTGATGCTGTGACCTACACACATTGTCTCATTGTGCCACTGTCTGTCCTCATGCTGCTGCTGTGGCTGCTGACTAGACCATACACACTGTCGTCATTGTGCGCTGTCTGGACCATACATGCTGCGCTCATGGGCTGCCTGCCGTGACCTACACACTGTAATTGTGCCACTGTTACGGGACTACATGCTGATCGCTGTGGCTGATGCCTGTGACCTACACACAGTGTAATTGTGCCACTGTCTGACCTAATGCTGTCTGCTGTGCTGCTGCCGTGACTAACACCACTGTGTCATTGTGCCACTGTCTGAACCTCATGTGCTGCTGGGCTGCTGGTTGACCTACACACTGTTGTCATTGTGCACGTATGACCTCATGCTGCTGCTGCAGCGTGACCTACCACACGGTCCATTCGTGTCCACGTCTGACCTCATGCTGCTGCTGTGCTGCTATGCCGTAACCTACACTTTGTCGTCATTGTGCCACTCTGTGGCCTACTCACTGTTTTTGCACTCCAAAAATATAATCTGTGCCAATGTCTGACCTCATGCTGCTGTGGCTGCCGCCGTCACCTCCACACTCTGTCTGTGTTGCCAACATGAAGCCCTCGCTTGTTTTTTTCAGCTGTCGCTGCCATGACTTTATCAGGCTACAATTCCCCTTCAGTTTTCTGGGTCAGTTTTGCCACTCTTAGTTGCCAGGGAAATTTTATAGTGAAGCGATTCTAAGAGTGAAGCAGTCTTGTGCGTGTCCATACTAAAATACACAAATTGTATGAAGACCAAAACCAAAGCTCCCTCTGGCATATTTAAGCATGGCAAAAAACGTTCTACAGCACCCTGTCAGGCTATGGTGCCGCCTGGAAATAGCTGTTTTTTAATGTGATTCATCCCAATATGGATTTCGGAACCTAAGTTATTTTTTTGCCGAGAAGAATCGTGGCGAACCGTGAACTAACCCGAAATTTCGGGGAAATTCGCCCATCTCTAATTATGTCTTTTCATGGGGAATAACAACTGAAGATATGACACCCTTTGATACAATGTAAAAGTACTCTGGAGCGACAAGTATGATCGGGCTTTTTTTGCTGTTTTTTGGGCGTATACTGCACCTAAAGCCCACGAATCCCGCTGTCGGGACGCGGGGATTCAGTGTTTGGCGCAGTGTTCGCACACTTTCAGCTGCGCCCCGCATGAAGGGAGCGGGCAGTTGGCCAGTAGGTGAGCCGGTGTGGGCGCCGGGGGTAGGCGTTCCTGGGCGGGACGCGGTGCGCTCCGAAAAATCCGAGGCTTGTACGGATGGCGAGTCGGGGGCAAAAGCGGGGCGCAGTGCAGCGCTCGGCGAGCTCCGGACTTGGGCAGACCAGGTTTTTTTTGTCTGAAATCTCGGCAGAGGCGAGTGAAGCAGGGATGGAACATGCGAGAGGAAGCAAGATAGAAGGATCGCGGACAGATATCTCGGCGATCCTGCTGTGCAGCAGAGTCTGATTCGAAAAAATCGCCTTTATCAAAAGGCGGGAAACAGTGGTCAGAAAGAGACTGAACGTTAAAAATTAAACATAATTAAAAAAAACAAAACACTTCCTAAAACTCTAGAACGGCGCCAATATCAAGAATAATATGATATTGTTAAATTGCCGGGAAATACAGTAATTAAATTCTGAAACCTATTCTCATTGGGTCGGCATAAACCGGCCAATAGAATAGGGAGCGACAGGAACCATTAAAACCTATGGGGAAGGATTGATCATCAGAATCCACGGCAGATAATTCAAAATACAGTAAAAAAGACAGAAAAAGAGCTGTTTGGCTGAGCTAGCGGGGGGTTGGTAGCTTTCGGCCAATCAGAATAGGAGGACTCAAAGGGACCCATTCTAGGTCTATGGAGGAAGGTTTAGGACCAATTCAGAAATCCACGGCGGGATAATTAAAAAATACCAGTAAAAAGGACAGAAAAGAGACTGATTGGGTGAGTAGCGGGTGCTTGGCTATCACAGCCAATCAGAGCACGAGATACTTCTCCCATTATAGTCTATGGAGAGATGGGCGCACTGAAATCTCGGCGCTCTGCGCCCGTGCGGCATGAAGTTATTTAATCAAAAAAATAATTGTTATTAGAGTGTAAAAACATTATCAGATAAAAGAGCAGAACCCTTCTTTTACAAATAAAAGCAGTTAAAAACGCGAACAACGAGTTTTGTCGCCGGAGACGGCGCTTACATTGGGAATTTGCAATAGAGAGAATCGCGGGAAATTACAGTAATTCAAATTGTTTAAGGCTATCTCATGGTACGGATAAACACAGACCAATCAGAATAGGAGCGACAAAGTCCCATTATAACCTATGGAGAAGAATTGACCAATAGAATAGGAGCGACAATGTCCCCATTATATCTATGGAGAAAAATTGGACCAATATATTCCAAGGCGGGACAGTTCAAACTACAGTAAAAATGCAGAAACCGGAGCTGATTGGTTTTGAGCGGGGAGGCGGGGGATCGTCCAGCTTAGCCCAATTCAGAGCGAGAAGCTACTTTCTTCATAAAGTTCTATGGGGAAAAGAAATTACTCTGAGCGCGCTCTGTGATTTGGCTAAGTTTAAAAGAGGCGCCGTTATTGGACCAATGGTTGGAGAGCGAGGAGACGCTCCTATGGGTTTTTCTAATGCAATCTGAAAATCAAAAACTCGCTACAAGGCCAAAATCAAATTTAAAGACTACAGAAGTGGTCCGATGGGTATATAAAATGAAATAATATATGGGGTAACGAAAAAAAAATATATAAAAATACAATAAAATCTCATGTAATTTCTTTATTTTCGTCTGCACCCATTACTGTTTGATCCATTGAGCGTAACGAAAAATAAAAGAAATAAACATGATTTTATTGTTTTAAATCGGAAACCTCTTTTAACTTAGCCAAAATCACAGAACGCGCTTCAGAACTTTCTTTTCCCCAATGAACTCTATGAGAAAGAAAGTAGCTCGCGCTCTGATTGGCTAGATGACGAGCCCACGCCGCTTCAACCAATCAGCTCGTTTTCTTGCCATTTTTACTGTATTTTGAAACTGTCCCGCCTTGGAATATGATTGGTCAATTTTTCTCCATAGGATATAATGGTACATCTGTCGCTCCTATTCTGATTGGTCAATTCTCCTCCATTAGTTATAATGGCTGGACAACTGTCGCTCCTATGTCTGATTGGCTTGGCTTTTGATCACGACCCAAATCAGAAATAGCTTAAACATTTGAATTACTGTATTTCACGGCAATTCCTCTCCTATTGCAAATTCCCTATGTAGCGCTGGTATCGGCGACAACGCGTTGTTAGGGATTTACACTGCCTTTAGCTTGTAAAGACAGGGTTCGGCTTTATCTGATAATGTTTGTACACTTAATAAAATATTTTTTGATTAATACTTCATGCCGCACGGCGCATGAGCGCCGAAATGATTTCAGTGCGCCCATCTCCTCCTTAGACTATAATGGGAGAAGTTAGCTCGCGACTCCTGATTGGATGAGCTAGCCGAGCCCCCGCTAGCTCAGCCAGGTCACCTGCTTTTCAGCATTTTTTTACAGTATTTTGAACTGTCCCGCCATGGATTCTGATTGGTCATAAATTCTCCTTAGGCTAGAATGGGTTCTCTGTCGCCTATTCTGATTTGGTTGAGTAGCCAAGTCCCGGTCTAGCTTAAAAAACCAATCAGCTCTTTTCAGCATTTTTACTGTATTTTGAACTATCCCGCGTGGGGATTCGATGATTTGGTTCTAATCTTACCCATAGGTTTTAATGGTTCACTGGTCGTCCTATTGATGTGGCCGGTGGTTTATGCCGACCAATACGAATAGCTTTACTGAATTTGAATTTATTTTACTGTATTTCCACGGCCAATTTCCAATATCCTAATTCTTGAATTAGGATATTGGAAAGTGATTTTGTTTTATGTATTTTTTATTTTTAAGGTTTCAACTCTTTTCCTGAGAATGTTGAACGCCTTTATAAAGGCGATTTTTGATTCATACTCCGCATCGACATCTGGAATGATTTCTCGCTGTTCCAGCCTGTCTCGCATCGGAACTGTTTTTCGGCGCAGTCCCGCACGGCGCCTAAGTCCCGCACTGCGCCCATGTCCCCGCACTGTGCCCCACACACACTGGCGAGGCGCAGGGAACTTTTCCCCGCATGTATGAGTGCGCTACCTCTGGCGGCGAATCATAGGCGCAGCCCCGCACTGCACCTAACACACTGGCCAGGCGCGGCGGACTTTTCCCCGCATGTATGACCGCACTACCTCCGGCGCCGAATCATAGGCGCAGCCCTGCACTGCGCCTCGGACCCGCACTGCGCCTAAAACACTGGCGAGGCGCGGCGGACTTTACATGCTATGTATGAGCGCGCCCCGGCCCCGACATAAATCAGGCGCAGATTCCGCCGGAAAACTGGCGGAAAGGTGCGCCCCGATCCGGCGGGATTCATACATGTGGCCCTCAGTGTGCAGTTTGTAGAACAGTGTAAATTTGGTGTGCCCTCAATAAACTCAACACATGGGCATCATTATCTAAACCGCTGAAAAAAAAAGTTAGTACACTCCTGAGTGAAAATGGACAGATTGTGCACAATTTGCCATTTTTCTTCCATGCTGTCATATGACTCGCTGATGTTACAAGGTCTCAGATGTGAATGGGGAGCAGATGTGTTAAATTTGGTGTCTTCGCTTTCACACTCTCTCATACTGGTCATTGGAACTTCATACTGGTCATTGGAACTCTGGCATGGCACCTAAGGATGTAAAAAAAAATTGCTACTCTACATAAAGGTTGCAGCACAGTGGCCAAGACCATAAAGCAGTTTAACAAGACAGGTTCCACTCAGAACAGACCACGCCATGGTTGACCAAAGAGGTTGAGGTGCATGCGCTTAGCTTCATATCCAGAGACTATCTTTTCAAAATGGATCTATGAGTGCTGACAGCATTGCTGCAGAGGTTACAGGGGTGGAGGGTCAGCCTGTCAGTGCTCAGACCATAAGCTGCAGTTCATTGTGGGAACCATAAATGCCAGCATGTACTGTGACAAACTGAAGCAGAGCATAATCCCCTCCCTCCAGAAATTGGGCTGCAGGGCAGTATTCCAACATAATAACGGCCCCAAACACACCCCCAAGATGACCACTGCCTGGCTAAAGAAAAAGAGAGTAAAGGGGCTGGATTGGATAAGCAAGCTTCCCGACCTAAACCTTATTGAGCATCTGTGGGACATCCTCAAACAGAAGGTGGAGGAGCGCAAGGTCTCTAACATCCACCAACTATTTGATGTCATCATGAAGGAACAGGAGGGGATACCAGTGGCTGCAACCTGTGAAGCTCTAGTGAACTCCATGCCCTAGAGAGTTAGGGTGTAGACATTAATGGCTGTGTGTTGAGTTATTTTGAGGGCACACCAAATTACAATATTATACAAGCTGCACACTGACTACTTTACATTGGATCAAAGTGTCAGATCTTCAGTGTTGTCCTATGAAAATATATAATACAATATTTACACAAATGTGAGGGTTGTACTTACTGTTGTCAGATACTGTATATATATAAAATTATATTTGTGGAGTACAATTGAAAAGACACAATCCTCTCCTTCTTCGGGGGGTTCGTTTTCACAGTGTTAAATAAGCAGTAAAAATGGCAAGCCATTTTTATTCTGCAGTTCAGTGTTGTTACAGCGATACCATATTTGTAGTTTAGATTTTAGTTTTTCTTAAAAAGATTAAAATCTTTTGTATTTTAGTTGCTTTTCATCGCCATGTTCTTACACCTATAACTTTTTTTCCACGGCAGTGAGAGGTCTAATTGTCTGTCAAGTGAGCTATAGTTTTTATTGGTACTACTTGGGGTACAAGTGACTTTTTAATCACTTTAATCTTTCCTGGTAACCAAGGTGACTGCAAATTTCAATTTTAGCTTAGTTTTTCTTTCTGTTGTTCATTGTGATAAATAATATGATATTTTATTAGTTTGGACTCGACACTAGTCATGTTTAATTTTTTATATAATAAATGGAAAATGGGTTTATCTTGATATTTTTAAACCTTTTAAAAAAACTTTTTTGTTTTACTTTTTTTTATCCTTTTACTTGTATAATAGAGTGCAATACTATGTCTTGTATTACGTTGTCCATATCTGACAAGTGGGGCATGGTTTAGAGGTGAAATACAGATTCTGTGTGAAAATTCACTGTGTGAACAGGGAACTCTGATAACTGTACTGTAATTGTTACAGGGTGTGCACCCATGTGATCTCCATATATATGGCAGATTTTAATTCTCTGAATGTAAACAATAAGGAAAACATGTATGAACAGGGCTGCGTCATTTGTTGGATGTATCTTGCACCAAAAACCGTTGTAGCCCTGCTTTATAGATGTATGAACAGTCAGATGCCAAAACCTGGCCCATTCTGCACCAGACACAGCACTTTTGAATCCGCCAAAGTTTATTGCGAAACTGTGGTAAAAATCCATACCATGGCTGAGACAGATTTTGGCACATAACTCTCTATGCGCCAATGCTTGCCTCATAACAGTCTTTCATACATACTATCGAATCGTACTCTATTAAAAACAGAAGAAATCCAGCATTCCTGATAAAATCTTGATAATTTGTCAGACGATTCCAACAAATACAGCAGGCACATACACAGGAACAATGAGGAGAACGAGAACTTACGCGTTACGGGCTGACACACAACCCTTACTCACTATTAAAAACAGAAGTAGTACTGGCCATTCGGCGCCAGGTTCATACATGTCGTCCCAAGTCTCAAATTTAGAGAAGTTTCATAATCAGTCTGTCATTAACCAAATAAAAATCAAACATGGTTGACTTACATCTTTCAGTTGCTTTAAATTTACACATAACATAAATCAATGAGTTGGACTTGATCCAAATGTCAAGAATATTATTTCTATCTGTGTGATTCTTGTATTCCCAGGAATCTAAAGACAGTCAGCCAAAGGCAATTAGATTTTATAAAATTTCATGCCAATTTTTATTAGCAAGAAGCAAAACATGAAAAACAAATCCGTGCCTCTTACATATTTGCTTTCTATTATAAAGATATAAAACCAAAAAGAAAACTCCAAATAACAGAAACTGTGCTAGAAACATTTTCAGAAAACCTTTACTTTCTTTTAAACTTTATATTAAAGCTGATTAAAAGATTCCAAGAAATGGTCTCCTCTTACTTCTTCCAGAAACAGCACCACTTTTGTCTACAGGTTGTGTCTGGTATTGTAGCTCAACTTCATTCAACGGAATGGGAGTAATACCAGACAAGGCCAATGGACAGGAGTGTTGCTTTAATATAATTTTTTAATACAATTACTGAGTGATTCCAAGAATATTCATTTATATTTCTTTTCAACTAAATGTTGACATTAAAACTTTGTTTGGATTTAAACTAATATTCAGTTTCAAATAAGAAAAAGTAAGAAAAAGTTATAGAGGAGTTATACCAGATGAAAAAGAGAAACAGTGCCACTCTCGTGCTTGACTGAGTCAGGTACTACAGCCTCTTACATTCAAATGAATGAGTCTGAGCTGAAAAAAATAATATTTTTTTCCTATGTCACTCAGCCACTTAATATATGACATGATAGATTATTTTGATCACCGAGGTACAGAATGCCATACTCATTTAGAGCTTAACCATAAAATGTAATTAGTTTACTACATAGCCTGTAATGCTAAAATAAAAGAAATAGAAAGCTTCTGTGCACAGATGTGGAGGAGTAGCTGCTTGGATCATTTTTGGCAAAACTAGCAATAAGGTTTGATTATATTATATGACATTGTTGGGCAGAATCAGCACCGTATCCAGGGTTATCTTGCTCAGAGTCATGTTGATGAATAGTTTTTCTTACTGCTGCCTTTTACCCATTGTTATATTTTATAGTTTATGTAGCTTTTGAGCCTCCGAGTCAATGTGCCGCTATTGCAAGTCACAGTGAAGCTCTACCTTTGGAACCACTTTAAAGACTATATTGTGTCACCGCCTGCTAATAAACTGCAGACTAAGGCCCCAGTGCACAACCTTTTTATACTTTCGGACATTTTTTTTAACATAGAGTTTGTATTTAGACTTACAGGCAAAGTTTTTTTTTATTGGTGTAACATTTTCCAAAATGTCCTTAATGTCAAGAATACTGTTCTTTAAAGGGAATCTGTCGCCAATTCTTTTTTTTTTTTACTAATTAAAACAAGACCCTGATCCATATTCTTTTCTTCTTATCCATTTTTATTTTCTAATTGTAGATTTCTCAATTCAGTCATCTATATGATTGTGTCGACAGCATTCTTTCTTGTACTGCTTTAACAGCATTTAGAGAGATGCTTTACAGCAGCTTCATGCACATAGGAGCCTGTGAACTGAATCAGTCCCATTGACTTCTATAGGAGAGTTTTCTAGGCATTCTCTGTGAGCTGGAAAGAAGTCATTGTGCAGGGAGGGGGAGAGGGTGAACTGTGACTATCTCCTATTGTGACTGGTGGATCCTTTTTTATATATACACATTGGTGTCAACTTTCAGTTTAACCCTGCTACTACTGATAATGAGTAGACTACTGGAAATCTTTCTCTACAGAACAGGAAGTGTCAGACTATTATTAGGCCTAGTGGCCCAAGTGAAAACTGCAGTACATTTAAAAATATTGATAATGACGTTGAAATTTTTTTTAAAAATTGGATTGAAAATTCTTAAAAAATGTGTTTAAAATAAAAATGTGAGTTAAACAATCAGTCATTTTTTGATTACACATTCTCTTTAACATAAGCGATAGTGTAGTGAGAGCTTTGTGCTATTGATCAAGCTAAAAAACCTAACTGTTGAAGTAAATGTCTTATTTTAGAATGTAGAAAAAAGTAAAATGTTATGTTTACTTATGTTCACAAGTTCTACATGTTCTAATGTTCTACATTTGTCTTTGCCCACAGAAGGAAACGGAAAAATTATATTTTTACTTTACTTACTGACAAAAGAAAATAAATGGATCCTTCAAATTGGTGACAACTAGATGCCTTATTTGCAAAATGGTTTGAATCATGCTTTGGTAAAACCATACGATCTACTGTTTGAAGGTATGAATGTTCTCTTTAACAAGACAGAGTAAGTAACTTCTAACTTATATATACTTGATCCACCAATTAATGTTTACTCAGCAGCAGAGGTTTGATTTTTATGCCATTCAGTATAAATTATGTGTTACCTGAATCGGTATGATTCCAGTGACACCAGATATGTAGGGTTTTTGTTATGTTTTATTACTTTAAAAAAATAAAAACTTTCTATATTTTTAACTTTGAGCTCCAGTGACATTTCCCACCTATAGATCTGAGTGAGAGTTCATTTTTTGCCAGCTGAAGTGTAATTTTTATCAGTTTAATTCTGGGATATATAAGCAACTTTTTGATCACTTTTTATTTCAATTTTGGTATTTAAGAGCTTTGTACTTCTACAGTATGGGATAAATGATGTTATTGTCAGGGACCAGTCAGGGGCACTCAAGCAGACACAGACAGGGGAAGGCCCTGGCACTGGTCCCAACCGCTGTCCCTGCCTTTTGGGGAACCTGACTCCGTAAAAGGTCGGCCAAACCTGAAGACTAAGAGCTACACTAGATAAGTGCAGATACAGGACACAGAGAAACGGACACAGAACACAAAGCGGGAGGTCAGACGAGCAAAGTCGGCAACTGTCGGGAGACGCGGTACAAAATCGGAAGACAGAAGAATTAACGAGCCAGATAGATAACAGCCGGGAGACATAGTACAAATACGGGAGGCAGAAGAGAAGTCAGAAGCAAATCCAAAAGTCAGGTAACAGTAATGGCAAGGAAGAAGGCTAGCTACAGGCAACAAGAAGCTAAGAGGCAAAGGAATCCTTAGGGAACCAGGGAAAACAGAAGAGAGGTGATAGGTGGAACAAA
Organism: Phyllomedusa bahiana; assembly: GCA_025379985.1. Taxonomy (NCBI): domain Eukaryota; kingdom Metazoa; phylum Chordata; class Amphibia; order Anura; family Hylidae; genus Phyllomedusa; species Phyllomedusa bahiana. The sequence goes on along the minus strand of JAODAL010016702.1, from coordinate 12,834 downwards.
AACACAACCAGATTGGGTTACAAAACCGTCAATAAGCAAGGAACAGATTAACTAAAAGAGTGCTGGAGGATTCCTGGCCACGAGCGTTGGCCAGGAATCAATTAAGCAAGTAGAGAAGTAAAACCGAGTTCACACAGTAAGATAAATACAAAGAGTTATGTCATAAACCACGGTTTACGTCGCAATGGCCGTGTCCGGCGACTAGAGTCCAAAGCTGGTGTTTTGCCGGGCATGATCATGACAGTTATATTTTAATATATTGGACTTTTACGGGCATAGGGATACCAATTATATGTAACTTTTTTACATTTGTATAATGGCAAAAGCAGGGGTGTTTTGAACTTTTAATATTTACACTTCAACTTGTTGTCTATGCAGGGTACTTGCCCGCTAAGGGGCTTGATCTCTTCTATTACTTCCTACCTGAGGCACAGCACCATTCTTTGAGGGTTAAACAGCAGGGATGAGAGCCAGGTCTGATCCTTGCTGTTAGTGGCGGGTTTCAGTTGTAATTAACAGCCAGTACCTGACACATATAGAGCAGCATTATAACATACCCATGTCAAGTGTTGGTAAAGGGTTAAAAAGATCTAATTCATTTACTTTATGTGGTAATAACTTTGGAATGCTTTTACTTATCAAAGTGGTTATTTTTTGCAACAATGTACTATAGTTTGGTGGTAAATATTGTTCAATATGTTTTGCGTTTATAAGTAAATCAGAAGTTTAAAGAAATCTTAAGAATATGCAATTTTCAAAAATTGTAATCAATAATTATACTAAATAAATTAGTTCTTAAATAAGATTAACCATATGTCTTCTTTATGTAGGCATTTTCTTAATCTTGTTTAATTTTTTTAGGATTTTTTCATTTTTTTTTTTACTTATAAGTAAAAACTTATAAGTTTAATAGCAATTTTACATATTTTCCCCCCAAAAAATCATACTTTTTATGAAACAATTTAGTTTTGCTTTAAAAGTGGCTTTAAAAGGCGTATTCATTAAAAATGTTTCTCTAATCACCCTATTTTGAAAACTGCATCCTGGAACCAATTAACCTGCACTTGACTCTAGGAGAATAATTTGAGGATATGTGAATCTGTAATTCTTTTTTTAGTATAGCCATACTGGTAAATAAAGGTCTCAGCTTGACTGAGAAGCATTTGACGTGCAAGTAGGGAATAAAAAGGGATGTAATAAAATGTGAATTTGATGTAATCCCATTATTGCATACAGACGTTAAATAACTGTTAGAACCTGGACCCTGGCTGAAAAGATCCTTAGGGTGCTTTCACACGGTGCATTTTTGGTGTGTTTTTGATGCGTTTTTTTGGATGCGTTTTTTGTGCAACAATGTATGTCATTAATTGCTGTGCCTTCCTGTACAAAAACACAACAAAAAAACGCACCAAAAACGCACCGCGTGAAAGCACCCTTAAACTAAATATGAATTTACCTGCACCTTAGTAGAGCTAATTGAAACTTTACTGGAGGGTTACTATCTACTAATTTCCTCTAAGGCACTTAGTGAAGGTTATTAAGTTGATTGCCGAATGCCTTTCCACTTCGGAATGATCATTGAGAAGGAATTTGGGTCCATAAAAAAACATGTAAAAATTAATGATGGCTGAAGGACAGATTTATATGTAGTAGTCAACACCATTTTATTTAAAGCTGATAAGGTCTCCAGGTTTGAATGAAAGACAAGAAGAAGGTTGTTCAAGTAACCTAGGCAAGAGATTTCCTTTATACTGAAATAGGAGACCAAGGTTTTCATTAGTCTTGAGAATATGTTTAAATAGGTTTGATAAGCCAAACAATATTATTTACCGCAGATGTAACTCCTTTTTCCAAGTAGGCACCAGTGTGTTGGTGCTATTGAAAATTAAAATGATTTCTACCAGCCTGAAGTTTAGAACAAGATTAGAAAAGCTGTCAGATTTTTTGCTAGAAAACTGTAATAAACCAGGCCCCTAGAATTGGCTTCTTTGGAGCAGACAAGATAATTTGATCCAAGGACTCTTGAACCAGTACCTAAAGGGTATATCCAACACTAAAATGGACATGTATGAACCTGGCGTCAACTCCCCACTTCTACCTCTGTTTTTAATAGGGTAAAGTCTGAAAGTATGTATAAAAGTGTCTCAACACTTTATAAATTTGTCCCGTTCAAAAGTAGTCTTAGCCATGGCACTTTGAAACCGGTATGGATTTGTATGACAGTTTTGCGCCAAACTTTGGCGAATTTTTGGCGCATTGCATGACTTTGGTGTGACACTCCTCTGCATTTTTTGTTGCATTCAAAAGTCTTGTGTAAAGCACTGTTTGCACCACGGTTCATACATCTATAGAACAGGACTACGACAGTTTGTTTGGTTCAAAGCTTGCCAAAAAAAATGGCACAGCCAAGTTTATACATGTCATCCTAAGTATCGTTGATTATATTCTCAGTTCAGTACTAAAGGGCTCATAAAGATAAGAAATTCTATTATATCAGCTGAGGACTATTACAAGTTCTACAAGTTGGATAAAATTTGAATTGAAGAGGTTTAAAGTGGGTTTTATCGGTTCATCATTTGACAGCTGTTTATACTGGTTGCCAAGCAGAGCTTATGAAACGGAGGGGCGTTTTTCTCCTCCCAGCAGGGCGTGTCTGCTCCCTCTGCACACAGGCCCCCATAGTGTGCACATGAGAATGCAGTCTGTGTGAGTGGAGGGGGGGAGAGATTCTCAGCTGCCGGAGACTAAGGAATCATTGGAAGTGAAAAGCTAAGTGTAACTCAATAGTGTATATGTACATTTATCGCTCTCTCTACATACTTTGTAACTAGAATGGGCATTTGACATTCAGAATTCTGGGAAAGATGGGTGATTTTTTTTTCTCTCATACACAGTGATATATCCTGCAGATTATTACACCTCTGACCTCTACAGATCTGCAGAACAAAACTATACACTTTATCTGTTTGTATTTACATGTGACTGCACAAGATCTCTCTCTGCTGCACACCACTGATTGCTGTCAGTGAATGAACGCAGCAAACCCCGCACCGCACACGTCGCCTGATTTCTGTCAGTGAACAAACGCAGCAAACCCCGCACCGCACACGTCGACTGATTGCTGTCAGTGAACGAACGCAGCAAACCCTGCACACGTGAACGCACGCACGGATTCTCTCTCTCTTTCTTTCTCTCTCTCTTTCTTTCTCTCTCATCCCCATTCACACATGTACCTGCACGCTCCCGGGCACAGCTACTCCGTCTCATGCGCATTCCCGAATACGACCGGGAGCGGAACTCATCTCCGTGCACACATGTCCCTGCTCCCTCCCATATACAGCCTCTCCCCTGCTACTCCTTCTGGCACGCGTTCTCAAACACGACCGGGTGCAGGCCTGGGCGTAAGCCGACCGGAGCTTTCTCTCACTTCCAAGAATTATACAAACGGCCCATTCTCTTAAACCATAGCACTTTGCTTATAGTAACCAAGGGCCTAAAAGCTTAGATTTTTCGTCCACACCTGTTGTACTATGATCTTTGAAATTTGTGTTAGATGTATGCTATTGCCTTTTCAGTGTGCACCTATGCTTGCGTTTTTCAAAGTATATTTTAGATGTGCACAGCCTTATTACGTTTTGTAGTCTATTTGAGAAATGGCAATCTCATTGGCTTGCTGCACTCAGCTGCCTCTTTTAAACCAGTGCAGGATAATCCAATTGCAAGTTCCTACCACTCCCTGAGAAGTTGCAGTCTGAATTGACGCCTAGTGAGGTAACATGTTCAGTGTAGGGACTCACCTGCTCTGGGATCCCCTTGACGTTTTGGGAGGTGAGCTTAATACAATCTTTGATCAAATACTGTAAACTAAGAGTCCCAGGTTTTTCATATTTTCCTTAGCAGTAATGCATTTCCAATATTCCTATATACCTTGAGGTTTTACTTAGTCTTTAGTGTGCCACTGATATTTGTGTTAGATGTATGCTATTGCCTTTTCAGTGTGCACCTATACTTGCGTTTTTCAAAGTATATTCTAGATGTGCACAGCCTTATTACGTTTTGTAGTCTCTTTTAAATGAGAAAACCCCTTTAAGGTTTTCACGGTTAAGAAATTCATGAAACTTTAGATATAAATCTGTCTTCCTCGAAAGTCACCTTGCTATACAGCCTTTAGGAGGGTTGTTTTGGATAAAAGCACTTGATTATCCAAACATATACATCACACTCCTGATCTACTATTCGGGTATAAATAATCATTTTGAGCCATCTTAGCAGCTTTGAACTGTAATGTCTTGAAAAATAAGTCCTACAATTCTTAAAGGATAAGAAGCTCTGTATAGGCAGTAGAGCTAAATCAAAGTCTAGGCAATAACAGCTTAGATTTCAGGTAGTACTCAGTCCAGTGATTGAGTACTAAACATCCTCCATCCTCAATTGCCTGTTGCACAAACTCCTTATCATGATGCAAAGAGTCAGTTTTTTCAAACCCCCGCCCACCTGAGGCTAGCCCCGCCCACCTCAAATGATAAACCTATTACTTTGAATAGGTAGAAATATGTGAATAACTGCCAGGGGGGCAGGGCTAGCCTTTGGTGGGTGGGGCTATCACCTGCTCATGAATAGGACAGCATCTTAAAGAATAAGGGACACAGCGCTGGAAACAGCATGCCTGTCACTAGCTTGTGCTGTCCTCAGCAAGGGGGGTATAACCTATGTGACAGGTTCCCTTTAATGTACTTGTCGGATTGTACTGTTGAAAACGTGTTGAACGTCGCAGTTCTAAACTACTATTTCATGTGGATTTTAAGTCATTTTTTTTTTACAGTCAGAAAGCGAGTACCATTCATGTCTATGGCCAACAGCGCCCTCTGTTGGATGTAACAAATCCTCAATTTGCTTTTGACCCACCGAGTCTTAAGAAAGCAGAAAGGATTTTAGCCAAGCCAGTATCTCACTCCCGCAGTCACCGCTTTTTCGTGATTTTTGACCCTTTTCAGTACAGAGCAGAGCGATACTGGCTGGCTGTGTAAGAGGAATCGAGTAGCTCAGGAAGAGAAGATCTCTCCTTAAGGAGAGCACCAAACAAACGGCTTGTAGAGTTTGTTTTGCCTTTTCACCCTCTACTTAGCATCTGCATATCACAAGTCATGAAGGGAAAGGGGCAGAGACTCACACAGCTCTCTCTGTTGGAGGTAACAAATCCTCAGTTTGCTTTTGACCCACCGAGTCCTACGAAAGCAGAAAGGATTTTAGCCAAGCCAGTATCTCTCATCTGCAGACAACGCTGTTTCGGGATTTTTGTCCCTCTTCAGTGTAGAGTGCTTGGCTAAAATCCTTTCTGCTTTCTTAAGACTCGGTAGGTCAAAAGCAAATTGAGGATTTGTTACATCCAACAGAGGGTGCTGTGGGCATCTCAGCCCCTTTCCCATAATGCCTTGTGATATGCAGATGCTAAGTAGAGGGTGAAAAGGCAAAACAAACTCTACAAGCCGTTCGTTCGGCGCTCTCCTTAAGGAGAGATCTTCCCTTCCTCAAAAATTCTAAGGAAGACGAGATGATGCACAGATGTATCAATCCCCACAGAATCTAAAGCAGTGTCATAGCCTACCTACTCCATTGTATCTGCCGTAAAAAAAAAACTTGACTCTGATCACTAGACTGGAGTCACTCAGTGACAGCCAGTTACTGCCATACTCTCTAACAGCACTTCAGGAGGAAGCTGCCTAACCCAAGAGCCTGTAAAACAAAAAGAAAACATTTTTTTCTTTTACTTTCACAGAAATTTTGACATTTTTGTTTGTAGGTACAGTAACAATTGAAAAAGTGATAAAAAAAAAGTGCAGCCATATTGGTTATTATCACCTTCGAATTATCTTCTCAGAAATTGATGTTAAACCATCACTTTATTAGGCCACGTTCACACAGCTTAAGCTGGGACAAATCTCGGCCCGTATTTCGCGCCGTACTGCGCTAAATACGGGGCGAGATACGTCCCAGTCATTACGGTAATCCACAGTTCTCATAGAGAACAATACTCGCAATACGCCGCGGGGGGAGATAAGTGACATTGCGGGAGTCAGAGCGAGCTCCCGTAGTCCCGGTGTAATTACGGGCCGTAATTATACCGTGTGAACATAGTCTTAGGGGTAGAGCAAGCTAGCAAAGTGTAGTTTCTGTTACCAGTTTAGTGAAAATGGGAGCTGTAAAAAAAAACTAGAAAAATATATTTGCAACTAAAAATAAACACAATCACTAAAGATTGACTGTTGTGTTATGTTTTGCATATATATGGCTAATGTTTCATGTTCAGTTGATGTATTTTGTGTATCACTATGCATACAATACACATGAGATAACAATCGGCTAAAGACTCGTTCTGCAGACAGCTATCTCTTTGACTCCTCATAAACATGTATCGCCTGAGTGTGCAGGTTTATTTCAATAGACAGAGGGGAATAGACAATAGATTCTTGTCCAACCTTTCTGAAATCACTGGGTTTGGCTAGCTTTAGTTTGAGTTGTGGAGTTGATTTATGTATTGCAAGTGTGACATGTGTTGGGCAAACTGGGAGCAGTAGGAGGACGTTCACAAAGCATTACTTTTATGAAACGATAGGAGTAAAAATGTAGACCATGGTAAACGTACACAAACATATGCATTTCTATGTATACATCACCATTATTTAAAACTGAAACATTTGGCATGTTTGTACATGTTTACATCCATTTATGTACTAAGAAAAATATATGTTTTAAAACATTTTTATGCGTTGTCAATAAAATCACGTGATGTAAACTGAAAAAATAAAACATATGCGTTAGACGTATGCATTTATGCTTGGATACGTCGTTCATAGACTTTAATATTAAAAATAGACATATGCAAACATATGCTTGTTTTTCAGTATACAAAAGCGTGGTAGACCATGCTTTTGTATGGGTCATAACAACAATATGCAAATGCAATGGGAAACAGAGTTTAGATACTGTTCTTAACAAATCAAAAGTTCTGTCTCACCATAGTACCCATTGTAATGTTCCTGTAGAACTGAATGAAAATTTATATATATATATGACAACAAATTGGCAAATAATGATAATAATCTTTATTTATTTAGTGCCAACATATTCTGCAGCACTTTATAATTTAGAGGGTATTAGTACAAAAAGACAGAAATTACACAATAAAAACACTACATACAGATCACTTTTATTTACATAACAGTGGTGCATAAAGATTTTGGAAGTATGATAAAAATGAATGGTATACTACAATTTTCAAGGATTTGCATAAATGTCTCAGTTGCATTCCCTAGTGGAAGGGGAATATTTTAAAAACAGTCTGAGAAACAACAGATTCTTGGAAATGTTGTACAATTTATGTGTAATACAAGTAACTACTAATAATATTTTGCAATATTTATAGCAAGCAAAAAGCCATGTTTTACAGACATATTCTATGAAGGTTATGAACTGCAAAGTAAAAGTTCATTCAGTACACATAATAAAATTCCCTAAATCTGAGCCAGTGAGGGTGAATTCTCTTAAATCCTTCACTAACTGTGAACTTGGATTCATGCACTCATGGGTGATTTCACTCACAGAGTTTTTTTAAAAGAAAAAAAACGCAGTTTTTTATCAAGTTTTTTTTTAAAGAAAAAAGAATGGGATACATAAAAGGAATGTTTATTTATCTTCTTCTCACCGGATTCACTTCTGGCTATGGCTTAAAAAACTTGTAAAAGATACTATAGTAATATTTTTTCAAAGACACACTGGGTCTCATTCATCAAAACTATCTAACAGTAAAACAGTTTTTGTTGCCCATAGCAAACAACTAGAGGCCACCGTTCATTTATCCAGAAAAATGTAAAAAATGAAAGCTGATTGGTCGGTTGTTATGGGCAACAAAGGCAGTCAGACAGTTTTAAATACCAAAGAAAATGACACAACCAAATCAAGTAATATTATTGAAATATAGTTATAAAATTATTTTGTACTAAAAACATTAAAGAAGCAGATCACCCGGCATGCAGCGCCCATATACAAATATCATATGTAGAACACAAACATGTAATATATTGAACACATAGTCTAAGTATAACAATAGACATATACAGTACACAGGTTAAATTAGATTTATATAATATAGCATCTAATATATATACTTGACCAAAATAAGTGTACAAATCCAAATGGTGTTGAACAAATTGGGCAATGGCCCTCTAAGGCCGTGTTCACACGGCTTATTCCCGACGGATTTGTGAGCCGTATTGAGCTCACAAATCCGCCGTGAATACGGGGCGGGATGGGGGTGGGGCCGGAGCGCGGCGGGGGCGCCGCTCCTGGCCCCATAGACAATGCATTGTTTACGGCGCGTCCGCGCAGTAAATAATGTGCATGTCACTTTCTCCCCCCGCGGCGGATTTGCCGAGCGGGGAGGAGCGACGGATTCCACTGTTCTCTATGAGAGCAGTGGATTACCGTAATGACAGGGACGGATTGGCGCCGTACTGAAGCGCAAATCCAGCGCGGAGTACGGCGCCAATCCGTGCCCAAATAAGCCGTGTGAACGAGGCCTAACTCAACAGATGTTTTTCTCTGTGCTAATTCTGGCTTGGACACATTGCCTTTTTGTGGGTAATTTTTATTTGCATGTTTATTGTCTTCTCTTATGTTCCAAAATAAATAATATTGGAATTATTGCTAAGACAAATGATCGGTTATGATAAACTAAGATAATAAAGTCTAAATCTATTTAAATGTAAGTTAACATGTATCTTTATTTACAACTTCAAAAGTTTGAAAGATATAAACCAGCTCACCTAGTGAGATTCAAATGTCCCGGTGGAGCAGGCAACCAAAGGGCAGACAACTCCCAACTTTAATAAGCTTAGAACAACACACTTGCAAGTGAGCAAGCTTCACACCGAGGAGGAAGAGGGAGGAGATTCCAGCCCGACGAGATGATCAAGGTAAAATCCAAAAACTTTATTTGTTTTCCATAAGATAAAAATTTTTGTTCTTCAAGTTAAGTACATGGATGAAAGGCAGTGGTCAGGACATAACCGGGTTGCAAACAAGCATGGCACACGCCGACGCGTTTCGGGATCAAGTCCCTTACTCTTGGTTCTGTAGTGCATGATAATGGCAGGACCTGGTGGATTTAAATAACCACCCTACGGTGCCGCCCCTCTGTGATGTCAGGAAATTCCACCTATCAAATTCCATAAAAAACGGTCTGACAACATAGACATTTAAAAAAAAAAAGAAATTTACCTATTTATCTATAGGAAAAAAGCAAGTTGGCAAGCCGGTTATGACCTGGATAAACCACAAAAAAACAAAAAACATTTTTATATTGCTATTATCTTAAACAATGATTTAGTTATCAATAATGATATGATATATCCTGTTGAATGTTTAATCCTAAGGGAATGCGGGTGGCTAGATGGAAAATCCACCACGCTTCCCTGGATAATAATTTTTTATGTAGATTCCCTCCCCTACATGAGCGTTTAACCTTCTCAATACCTATAAATGATAGTGAGGAAACATCCCCTGCATGAACTGTGGAAAAGTGTTTTGACACGGCCGAGGATTTAAAAGTGACAGGTTGTATCGCATCAGAGAGATGCCTACGGATTCTAACCTTTAACGGGCCAGTGGTACATCCGACATATTGCAACTTGCAACTGTAACAAGTAACTAGATAGATAACAAATTTTGTGTTACAGTTTATGTGTGATTGGTTTTAAAAAATTTTTACCGTTGCCCAAAAAACTAAAGGACGGTTTTTTTTCAACATTTTTCCGCGACAATGCATGCCCACATTTAAAAACCTTTGCGTTACCAGGTTTTGGTTTTTCTGTTGTTTTGGATTGTAAGCTGGGAGAAAGAATAGCCCCCCTGGTGCCCGTTCGCTACATATTAACATTGGATTAAATGGCTTCCTTTTTTTCTGCATTATTTTAAAGAGTAAAGGGAGATGTTTTTTAAATGATCGAGAATTTGGAATATTGTGGGCTATAACGGAAAAAATGTGATGTTCTTACCAGTTTTTTTATACGATTTTTTGGTATTGGACAAGTGTGTTACGGTCCCTATTTTTACTCTCTAGCCTGCCTGAAAAGTCCTGTCTGTACCCCCTTTTTTTTAAATTTTTTAAAATTTTTTTCGACATTGATGAAATCCTGGTTGTCACTGCAATTTTTCTTAACGACATAACTCCTAATGGTTTTGGAAATGCCTTTTGGGTGGCAAGAGAAGCCAGCAAAAAATTGAGTTCTCGCAGTGGGTTTTTCCTATAGGGGGTTATCTTATACTTCTTCCTACTGAAAAGAAGGGGACTCCAAAAAAAATTTACCCCTTATTGAATTTAAAATTTTTTAAAACTAAAATAAAACAAAAATATTTTTTTCGTTCTACCAATAATAAAAAACACTTGTACCCCAAAAAACCATAAATTTGGGGTCAAAAAAATTTATTTTTTTCATTTAGGAATACCTTTCCCAAAGGGAAACCATATATATCCCCGTAGTGCAGGGGAAAGTCTGGCCCCCATGGGGGCACCACAATTTTTTAAAAAGAAAAAACGCTGAAAAATTTATCTTACATTACTCTACTGCAAATAAATCCGTCCGAATTTAGATTTAAATAGGAAGCCAAACGAAAAGGCGTATGTTGATGGTAAAAAAACCACTAAATCCCAAAAATGGTTTTTTTGGCCATTTAAAGCTCAAAAAAAAAAGGGATTCTCGAAACCCCGGTATTTAACAACAGGGGTTGCAAATTTGGGCATCACCCACGTCCCAGTTCTTCGTTAGGATCCGATCCCCGAGACGAGGGTCAAAAAGGGGGGGGGGGGGGGGGGGGGGGGGGAACCCTTTATGAATTTTTTGGGGGGCAGATAGATAGGGGTTTTGGGATCTGACGGAAGCATTTATTTCTAGGTTGGGTTTTAAAAGCCCGAATCACAAATCTAAGAAAACTTTTAATTGTGCTAAAAACAACTGTGGGTTCCCCCAAGTTTTTTTATGTATTAGAACTTTCAACATATTCAATTACATAATCTGTAATCCGGTCCCTAGAACAATCGCTCCTCCTTTGTTCGCATTGCGTATGATAAAATCAGGATTGTCGCTCAATTCTTTGATTGCAGCTTGTTCTCTGGAGCTCAGATTCTTTTTTTGTAGTAAATTGCGATCTTTGTCACATTTTTCTTTTAAAGATAGAAATTTTTCCCTCAATTTATTTTGGGAAAGATATCTAATGTAGTTGGACGAGAATGAACAGGATGGAAGTCAGGGTTCCCTATATAAAAATCATCTTGCGAATCAATATCCTCAACTGTAGTTTCACTGTGTAAATTTCTCAAAACAGTGGTACTGTATAATTCTTGAAATGTAGGTATTCCTGATTCTTCCATTATATTCATGGTGATATTCTGTTGTTCATTATCTTCAGTCTCATTACTAGTATTCGATATTGTGGGCAGATCCAGAAAATGGTTAGTTAATGTGATTTGTCTGGCAAAGCGATGTACATCTAAAAGTGTGGCGAAAACTTGAAAGTCCTTAGTGGGACAAAAATCCAATCCTTTGGACAATACAGTCATTTGATCGGCAGTGACTATCTTAGCCGATAGATTGATCACTGGGGATATTGACTGCAGGTTCTCCTTTGATTCCAAAATACATCCATGTTTTTTTGGAGTGCTTGCTCCCCGCCCGCCGTATAGTTTTTTGCACGGCGGGTTCGTTTCCCTCCTCTGCCCTTCCTTATTCCGTCCATTCAGATCTTCAGCTGGATTCCTCTGCTTTATTTCTCTGTCAACTAGTTGTTTGAGGTTTTAAGCCCCGGTCAGAGTCTTGTAAATATTGCTTGTGGTGCCCCCCCGTTGTTTAACATTGAAAATGTAATCTGAATTGTTGCAAGAGTTTTTAATAATATCAACTTTTGAGTGGCAACCCCAAAGTTGTTTTTTCAGCACAATTAAAATATATCTTTTGTGTTTGAGGCTTTAACCCCAACAAAGAATTTAATGCTTCTAAACCCCAAAATCCCTTTTCATGCCCCCAAAAAAATTTAAAGGGGCTTCCCCCCCCCCCCTTTTTCGACCCAAAGTTCGGGATGGGTCTCTAAACGAAGAAGGGGGACATGGGTCGATCCCCAATTGCCCCCCCTGGTTTTAAATGTAGGGGGGGGTTTTTACGAGCATAAACAAGGGTTTGGTTGTAGGCGTTTAACATGGGCCAAAAAAGCAGTTTTGGTTGACTTTTGATGTATTAATTTTTATCCATCTATACCCCTGACAACCATTAGTTTTGGAAATTCCCATTTAAATACATTCTTTTGCAGACAACAGGATTCCTAGTTTAGCTAGATACCTGTAAGTATAATTTTTTTAGTTGACAATTGTTTTCTTTTTACAAAAAATGTGGTGCCCCCTGGGGGCCAATTCCCCGCATAGCAGGCATATAATGGGTTCCTTTGAGGAAAGGTATTCCTCAATGAAAAAATAAAAATTTTTTTACCAAATTTTTTGGTATTTTAGGTAATGTGACTGTTTATTAAAATGGCGGAAAAGACAAAAACAAATAATAATTTTGTACAATATTTTAAAAGAATACAAAAAAATTTTAAATTCACCTATTTATGGGATGAATCCCCATTAAATTTTTTTGGTGTTTCCTTTCAATTTTTGTAGGAGGGAAGTATCAAGATAAGTCCCCATAGGAAACCCACTGCAAGAACTCAATATTGCTGGGTTATCTTGCCCCCAAGGCGTTACACGTAAAATCCTTGGGGAAAATTTTGTCGAAGGGAAAAATTGCA
>JAODAL010016701.1:37500-79896 GCA_025379985.1 Phyllomedusa bahiana | reverse complement strand
GCCGGGACGATGAAACCGAGGGCCGGGCTGCGAGACCAGGAGGATAAGGACGTAGGGAGAAACCAAAGAGGGGCCAGGGTACATAAACCGGAAAGGACCGGATTTTTATGCCAAAGGGGGCCAGGAAGAAAAGAGACCAAGAGGGATCACGGGGAAATGTATTGAAGAAAAGAGGGGGCCCAGGGATGTAGAAGACCAAGAGGGGGCTCAGGGACTGTATAAACCAAGGGGGGGCTCAGGACTTAGAAACCAAGAGGGGGCTCGGAGTTAAGAAAAAAAAAAGAAGGGGGCTCAGGGACTGATGAAGACCAAAAAAGGGGTCAAGGATTGTTTGAAACCAAAGAGGGGGCTAGGACTGTAGAAACCAAAGGGGGCCGGGACTTATGAAGACCAAAAGGGGGCTCAGGGATGAAAATGAAGACCAAGAGGGCCAGGGTTTATGAAGACCAAGGGGGGCTCAGGGACTTTTATGAAGACCAGAGAGGGGCTCAGGATGTATGAAGACCAGAGGGGGGGTCTCAGGGACTTTTATGAAGACCAGAGAGGGGGCTCAGGGACTGTATGAAGACCATAGAGAGGGGATCAGGGACTGTATGAAGACCAGAGAGGGGGCTCAGTGACTGTATGAAGACCAAGAGGGGGCTCAGGGACTGTATGAAGACCAAGAGGGGGGCTCAGGGACTGATATGAAGACCAGAGAGGGGGCTCAGGACGTGTATGAAGACCAAGAGGGGTCTCAGGGACTGTATGAAGACCAGAGGGGGCTCAGTGACTGTATGAAGACCAAGAGGGGCTCAGGACTGTATGAAGAACCAGAGAGGGGGCTCAGGACTGTATGAAGACCAGAGAGGGTGCTCATGGACTGTATGAAGACCAGAGAGGGGGCTCAGGGACTGTATGAAGACCAGAGATGGGGCTCAGTGACTGTATGAAGACCACAGAGGGGGCAGAGGGACTGTATGAAGACCACAGAGGGGTCTCAGGGACTGTATGAAGACCAGAGAGGGATCTCAGGGACTGTATGAAGACCACAGAGGGGGCTCAGTGACTGTATGAAGACCAGAGAGGGGGCTCAGTGACTGTATGAAGACCAGAGAGGGGGCTCAGTGACTGTATGAAGACCAGAGAGGGGGCTCAGGGACTGTATGAAGACCAGAGAGGGGGCTCAGTGACTGTATGAAGACCAGAGAGGGGGCTCAGGGACTGTATGAAGATCCAGAGAGGGGCTCAGGAACTGTATGAAGACCGGAGAGGGGGCTCAGGGACTGTATGAAGACCAGAGAGGGGGCTCAGGGACTGTATAAAGACCAGAGAGGGGCTCAGTGACTGTATGAAAACCAGAGAGGGGGCTCAGGGACTGTATGAAAACCAGAGAGGGGCTCAAGACTGTATGAAGACCGGAGGGGGCTCAGTGACTGTATGAAGACCAGAGAGGGGGCTCAGTGACTGTATGAAGACCAGAGAGGGGGATCAGTGACTGTATGAAGACCAGAGAGGGGCTCCAGGGACTGTATGAAGACCAGAGAGTGTCACAGGGACTGTATGAAGACCAGAGAGGGGGCTCATGGACTGTATGAAGAGCAGAGAGGGGGCTCAGGGACTGTATGAAGACCAGAGAGGGGGCTCAGTGACTGTATGAAGACCAGAGAGGGGGCTCAGTGACTGTATGAAGACCAGAGAGGGTGCATAGGGACTGTATGATGACCACAGAGGGGGCTCAGTGACTGTATGAAGATCACAGGGACTGTATAAAGACCAGAGAGGGGGCTCAGGGAGTGTATGAAGACCAGAGAGGGGGCTCAGTGACTGTATGAAGACCAGAGAGGGGGCTCAGTGACTGTAAGAAGACGAGAGGGGGCTCAGTGACTCTATGAAGACCAGAGGGGGCTCAGTGACTGTATGAAGACCAGAGAGGGGGCTCAGGGACTGTATGAAGACCAGAGAGGGGGCTCAGGGACTGTATGAAGACCAGAGAGGGGGCTCAGGGACTGTATGAAGACCAGAGAGGGGGCTCAGGGACTGTATGAAGACCAGAGAGGGGGCTCAGTGACTGTATGAAGACCAGAGAGGGGGCTCAGTGACTGTATGAAGACCAGAGAGGGGGCTCAGTGACTGTATGAAGACCAGAGAGGGGGCTCAGTGACTGTATGAAGACCAGAGGGGGCTCAGTGACTGTATGATGACCAGAGAGCGGGCTCAGTGACTGTATGAAGACCAAGGGCTGATAGAAGACCAAGAGGGGCTCAGGAGTGTATGAAGACCAGAGAGGGGGCTCAGTGACTGTATGAAGACCAGAGAGGGGGCTCAGTGACTGTATGAAGACCAGAGAGGGGGCTCAGTGACTGTATGAAGACCAGAGAGGGGGCTCAGGGACTGTATGAAGACCGGAGGGGGCTCAGTGACTGTATGAAGACCAGAGAGGGGCTCAGTGACTGTATGAAGACCAGAGAGGGGGCTCAGGACTGTATGAAGACAGAGAGGGGCTCAGGGACTGTATGAAGACCTAGTAGGAGGGGCTCATGACTGTATGAATGACCAGAGAGGGGGCTCAGTGACTGTATGAAGACCAGAGAGGGGGCTCAGGACTGTATGAAGACCAGAGAGGGGGCTCAGTGACCTGTATGAAGACCAGAGAGGGGCTCAGGACTGTATGAAGACCAGAGAGGGGGCTCAGGGAGTGTATGAAGACATGAGAGGGGGCTCAGTGACTGTATGAAGACCGAGAGGGGCTCAGGATGTATGAAGACCAGAGAGGGGCTCAGGAAGTATGAAGACCAGAAGAGGGGGACTCAGGGACTGATGAAGACCAGAGGGGTCCAGTGGACTGTATGAAAGACCAGAAGAGGGGCTCAGGTGACTGTATGGAAGACCAGAGGGGGCTCAGGACTGTATGAAGACCAGAGAGGGGGCTCAGTGACTGTATGAAGACCAGAGAGGGGCTCAGGGACTGTATGAAGACCAGAGGGGCTCAGTGACTGTATGAAGACCAGAGAGGGGGCTCAGTGACTGTATGAAGACCAGAGAGGGGTCTCAGTGACTGTATGAAGACCAGAGTGGGGGCTCAGGGACTGTATGAAGACCAGAGGGGGCTCAGTGACTGTATGAAGACCAGAGAGGGGGCTCAGGGACTAATGAAGACCAAGAGGGGGCTCAGGACTGTATGAAGACCAGAGTGGGGCTCAGGACTGTATGAAGACCAGAGAGGGCTCAGTGACTGTATGAAGACCAGAGAGGGGGCTCAGTGACTGTATGATGACCAGAGAGGGGGCTCAGTGACTGTATGAAGCTCAGAGAGGGGGCTCAGGGACTGTATGAAGACCAGAGAGGGATCACATGGACTGTATGAGACCAGAGAGGGGCTCAGGGACTGTATGATGACCAGAGAGGGATCAGGACTTATGAAGACCAGATGGGGCTCAGGGACTGTATGAAGACCAGAGAGGGGCTCAGGTGACTGTATGAAAGACCAAGAGGGGGCTCATTGACTGTATGATGACCAGAGGGGGGCTCAGTGACTAGTATGAAGACCAGAGAGGGGCTCAGTGACTGTATGAAGACCAGTGAGGGGGCTCAGTGACTGTATATGACCCAGAGAGGGGCTCAGTGACTGTATGACAGAGAGGGCGACAAGTGACTGTATGAAGCCCAGAGAGGGGGCTCAGTGACTGTATGTTGACCAGAGAGGGATCACAGGGACTGTATGAAGACCACAGAGGGGGCTCAGTGACTGTATGTTGACCAGAGAGGGGGCTCAGGGACTGTATGATGACCAGAGAGGTGCTCAGTGACTGTATGAAGACCAGATGGGGCTCATGACTGTATGAGACCAAGAGGGGCTCAGTGACTGTATGAAGACAAGAGGGCTCAGTGACTGATAAGTACCAGAGAGGGGGCTCAGGACTGTATGAAGACCAAGAGGGGCTCAGTGACTGTATGAAGACCAGAGTGGGCTCACTGACTGTATGAAGACCAAGAGGGGCTCAGGACTGTATGAAGACCAGAGAGGGGGCTCACTGACTGTATGAAGAACAGAGAGGGTGTCATGGACTGTATTGATGACAAAGGGTCACAGGGACTGTATGAAGACCAGAGAGGGGGGCTCAGGGACTGTATGAAGAGCAGAGAGTGTCACAGGGACTGTATGAAGACCAGAGAGGGGGCTCAGGGACTGTATGAAGACAGAAGGAGGCTCAGGGACTGTATTGAAGACCAGAGGGGGCTCAGGACTGTATAAAGACCAGAAGGGGGCTCAGGGACTGTATGAAGACCCAGAGGGGCTCAGGACTGTATGAAAGATGGAGGGTACAGGGACTGTATGAAGACCAGAGGGGGCTCAGTGACTGTATGAAGAGCACAGAGAGGCTCAGGGACTGTTATGAACCAGAGAGGGGCTCAGGGACTGTATAATGACCAGAGAGGGGCTCAGGGACTGTATGAATGACCAGAGAGGGGCTCAGGACTGTATGAAGACCAGAGAGGGGCTCAGGACTGTATGAAGACCAAGAGGAGGGGGCTCAGTGACTGTATGAAGACCCAAGAGGGGCTCAGTGACTGTATGAGACCAGATGAGGGGCTCAGTGGACTGTATGAGACCAAGAGGGGGCTCAGGACTGTATGAAGACCAAGAGGGGCTCAGGACTGTATGAAGACCAGAGAGGGGGCTCAGTGACTGTATGAAGACAGAGAGGGGGCTCCAGGGACTGTATGAAGACAGAGAGGGGGCTCAGGACTGTATGAAGACCAGAGAGGGGGCTAATGACTGTATGAAGAGCAGAGAGGGGGCTCAGGGACTGTATGAAAACCAGAGAGCGGTCTCATTGACTGTATGAAAACCATAGAGGGAGCTCAGGGACTGTATGAAGACCAGAGAGGGGGATCAGGGACTGTATGAAGACCAGAGGAGGATCACAGGGACTGTATGAAGACCAGAGGGGGCTCAGTGACTGTATGAAGACCAGAGGGGGCTCAGTGACTGTATGAAGACCAGAGAGGGGGATCAGGGACTGTATGAAGACCAGAGAGGGGGATCAGGGACTGTATGAAGACCAGAGAGGGGGCTCAGGGACTGGATGAAGACCCGAGGGGGCTCAGTGACTGTATGAAGACCAGAGAGGGGGCTCAGGGACTGTATGAAGACCAGAGAGGGGGCTCAGGGACTGTATGAAGCCCAGAGAGGGGGCTCAGTGACTGTATGAAGACCATAGAGGGGGCTCAGGGACTGTATGAAGACCAGAGAGGGGGCTCAGGGACTGTATGAAGACCTGAGCGGGGGCTCAGGGAGTGTATGAAGACCAGAGAGGGGGCTCAGGGAGTGTATGAAGACCACAGAGGGGCTCCGGGACTGTATGAAAGCAGAGAGGGGGCTCAGGGACTTATGAAGACCACAGAGGGGGCTCAGTGGACTGCATGAAGACCAGAGAGGGGGCTCACTGACTGTATGAAGACCAGAGAGGGGGCTCAGTGACTGTATGAAGACCAAAGAGGGGGCTCAGGGACTCTATGAAGACCAGAGAGGGGGCTCAGGGAGTGTATGACGACCACAGAGGGGGCCCAGGGACTGTATGAAGAGCAGAGAGTGTCACAGGGACTGTATGAAGACCAGCGAGGGGGCTCATGGACTGTTTGAACCCCAGCGAGTGTCACAGGGACTGTATGAAGACCAGAGAGGGGGCTCAGGGACTGTATAATGACCACAGAGGGGCACAGGGACTGTATGAAGACCAGAGAGGAGGCTCAGTGACTGTATGAAGACCAGAGAGGAGGCTCAGGGACTGTATGAAGACCAGAGAGGGGGCTCAGGGACTGTATGAAGACCACAAGGACCACAGAAGGATCACAGGAATTGTATCAAGATCAGAGAGTTTCACAGGGACTGTATGAAGACCACAGAAGGATCACATGGACTGTATGAAGATCAGAGAAGGATCACAGGGACTGTATGAAGACCAGAGAAGGATCACAGGGACTGTATGAAGACCAGAAGGATCACAGGGACTGTATGAAGACCAGAGGAGGATCACAGGGACTGTATGAAGACCAGAGAGGGGGATCAGGGACTGTATGAAGACCAGAGAGGGGGCTCAGGGACTGTATGAAGACCAGAGAGGGGGCTCAGGGACTGTATGAAGACCAGAGTGGGGGCTCAGGGACTGTATGAAGACCAGAGAGGGGGCTCAGGGACTGTATGAAGACCAGAGAGGGGCTCAGGGACTGTATGAAGACCAGAGAGTGTCCAGTGGACTGTATGAAGACCACAGAGGGCTCAGGGACTGTATGAAGACAGAGAAGGTGCTCAGTGACTGTATGAAGACCAGAGAGGGGCTCAGGGACTGTATGAAGAGCAGAGAGGGGGCTCAGTGACTGTATGATGACCAGAGAGGGGGCTCAGTGACTGTATGAAGACCACAGAGGGGGCTCAGTGACTGTATGAAGACCAGAGGAGGATCACAGGGACTGTATGAAGATCACAGGGACTGCATTTACTGGATTATTGATCCTGTGCTGGTTGCCTGTGGACAACAGAGGCCACCACCATCACCACCAGAAACATCCATATCTCTCTCACATCCATGTTTGGGGGGGGGGTTTGGGGGGGGGGGTTACCCGGTCCCTTTCCCCCAACCCCGTCACCCCCACACCGGCATCCACACACCCCTCCCCCAAACCCCGGGTCCCTCCACACCGGTCACCCCACACGGTCCCCTCCCACACCCCCCTCCACACCGGTCACCTCCACACCGGGTCCCCTCCAAACCGGTCCCTCCACACCGGTCCCCCCCCACCGGTCCCCTCCCCCCGGGGCCCCCCTCCACACCGGTCACCTCCACCCCGGTCCCTCCAAGGGGGTCACCTCCACACCGGTCACCCCCACAGCGTCCCCCCACACCGCCCACCTCCACCCCGGCCACCTCCACCCCGGGTCACCTCCACACCGGCACCTCCCCGGGTCCCCCCACCGGGGTCACCTCCACCCCGGTCACCCCCACAGCGGTCCCCCCCACACCGGCCCCTCCCACCGGTCCCCTCCACAGGACCTTCCACCCCTAACCCTCCACAGCGGTCCCCTCCACCCCGGTCCCTCCACCCGGTCCCCCCACCCCGTCCCCTCCACACGGGCCCCCCCACACCGGCCCTCCCCCAAAAAACCCAGTCACCCCCACCCCGGTCCCCCCCCAAACCCCGGTCCCCTCCACACCGGCCCTTTCCCACCCCGTCACCTCCACACCGGTCCCCCCACACCGGTCCCCCCACACTGGCACCTCCCACCGGACCTCCCAAAACCCGGTCCCCCCACACCGGCCCCCCTCCACACCGGTCCCTCCACAGGTCCCCCCACAGGGGTCACCCCCAACCGGTCCCCTCCACACCGGTCACCTCCACACCGGTCCCCTCCACACCGGTCACCTCCACACCGGTCACCTCCACACTGGTCACGTCCACCCGGCCCTCCCCACCGGTCACCCCCACTGGTCACCTCCCCCCCCGGTACCTCCCCCCGGTCACCTCCACCCCGGCCCCCCTCCACACCGGTCACCTCCACACCGGTCACCTCCACACCGGTCCCCTCCACAGCGGTCACCTCCACACCCGGCCCCCTCCACACCGGTCACCTCCACACGGTCACCTCCACACTGGTCACCTCCACACCGGTCACGTCCACACCGGACCACTCCACACCGGTCCCCTCCACAGCGGTCACCTCCACACCGGTCACCTCCACACCGGTCCCTCCACACCGGTCACCTCCACACCGGTCACCTCCACACCGGTCACCTCCACACCGGTCACCTCCACACTGGTCACCTCCACACCGGTCCCCTCCACACCGGTCACGTCCACACCGGACCTCTCCACACCGGTCCCCTCCACACCGGTCCCCTCCACACCGGTCACCTCCACACCGGTCACCTCCACACCGGTCCCCTCCACACCGGTCACCTCCACACCGGTCACCTCCCACACCGGTCACCTCCACACCGGTCACCTCCACCCCGGGTCACCTCCACACCTGGTCACCTCCACACCCCGGTCACCTCCACACCGGTCACCTCCACACCGGTCACCTCCACACCGGTCACGTCCACACCGGACCTCCACACCGGTCACCTCCACCCCGGTCACCTCCACACAGGTCACCTCCACACACCACTCCTCCACACAGGTCACCGCCACACCGGTCACCTCCACAACCGGTTCACCTCCAAAACCGGTCCCTCCACAACCGTCCCTCCACACCGGTCACCTCCACACCGTCACCCCCAAACACCGGTCACCTCCACAGCGGCCCCACCTCCACCCCGGTCACCTCCACACCGGTCACCTCCACACCGGTCACCTCCACACCGGTCACCTCCACACCGGTCACCTCCACACTGGTCCCCTCCACACTGGTCACCTCCACACCGGTCACCTCCACAGCGGTCACCCCCACACCGGTCCCCTCCACACCGGTCCCCTCCACACCGACCTCCCCACACCGGTCACCTCCCCCAGCGGTCACCTCCACACCGGTCACCTCCACACCGGTCCCCTCCACACCGGTCCCCTCCACACTGGTCACCTCCACACCGGACCTCTCCACACCGGTCACCCCCACACCGGTCCCCTCCACACCGGTCCCCTCCACACCGGACCTCTCCACACCGGTCACCTCCACACCGGTCCCTCCACACCGGTCACCTCCACACCGGTCACCTCCACACCGGACCTCTCCACACCGGTCCCCTCCACACCGGTCCCCACCACACCGGTCACCTCCACACCGGTCACCTCCACACCGGTCCACCCCCACACTGGTCACCTCCACACCGGTTCCCTCCACCGACCTCTCCACCCCGGTCCCCTCCAAACCGGGCCCCCTCCACACCGGTCACCTCCACACCGGTCCCCTCCACACCGGTCACCTCCACACCGGTCCCCTCCACAGCGGTCACCTCCACAGCGGTCACCTCCACACCGGTCCACTCCACACCGGTCCCTCCACACGGGTCACCTCCACACTGGTCCCCTCCACACTGGTCACCTCCACACCGGTCACCTCCACACAGGTCACCTCCACACCGGTCACCTCCACACTGGTCCCCTCCACACTGGTCACCTCCACACCGGTCACCTCCACACCGGTCACGTCCACACCGGTCACCTCCACACCGGTCCCTCCACACCGGTCACCTCCACACCGGTCCCCTCCACACCGCCCACTCCACACCGGCCCCCTCCACACCGGTCCCCCTCCACACCGGTCCCCCCCCAACCGGTCCCCTCCACACCTTTCCCACCTCCAAAACTGGTCACCTTCCACACCGGTCACCTCCACACCGTCACCTCCACACCGGTCACCTCCACACGGTCACCATCCCCCACACCGGTCACCTCCCCCACCGTCACGTCCACACCTCACTCACACCCCGGTCACCCCACAACCGTCACGTCCACACCGGTCACCTCCACACCGGTCACCTCCACCCCGGTCACCTCCACACCGGTCACCTCCACACACCCCTCCTCCACCTCTGGGCCGGCCTCGCACACTGACCGTCTTGTCGTAGCCCATGTAGGGGATGTTGCACTTGACGGCGGCGTCCTCGCTGTGCTTGCAGTCCTCTTGTGTGATGTTCTTGTACTGACAGTGGAAGAGGGACTGCTCGTCTCCGGAGCACTTCACCTCATTCATGTGGATGGAGCCCATTCCTGTACGAGAGGGCGAGGCCGTTAGAGGGCAGGAGACTGTGATAGGACTGCTGCATGTACTGTGTACATTACTGTGAGCACAGCTCCTCCACAGCAAAATGTTCTCCCTTAGGGGAGTGGGGAAATGGCTGTATCCCATTACTGTGACCCGGGGTTTCATCCACAGCTCCATGTTCCCTTGTAGGGGGAATTGTGCATGTCTGTGTGCTTTGGCCGCATCCTCAGCTCCTGTTCTCTCTGTAGGGGAGTTTTGCATGTCTGTGGGGCTTTAAACTGTGTGCAGGGCCTCATCCTAGCTCCTTTTTTCTCTTGAAATGGAGTGTGCACTGCTGTGTGCATGCCCCATCCCGCTCCTTTGTTCCTTGTATGGGAGTGTGCATTTTCTGTGTGCATGCTGCATCCTCAGCTCCATGTTCTCTCTGTATGGGAGTGTGCATGTCTGTGTGCATGCTGCATCCTCAGCTCCATGTTCTCTCTGTATGGGAGTGTGCATGTCTGTGTCCCATGCCTCACCTCACTCCAGGGTTCCCCTTCTGAAATGGGGAGTGTCCCTGCCCGGGTGTGAAAAGCCTATCCTAAAGCCCAGGGTTTATCTCTGTATGGGATTTCTTGAAAAGATTGGGGCATCCCGGCCACCCCCTCAGTTTCCATGTTTCTTTTCCTTTATGGGAAGTGTAAAATGACTGTGTGCATGCGGGCATTTTCCAGCTTCATTTTTCTTCTGTATGGGAGTGGGGGCATTTTCTGTGTGAAACCCTCATCCTCGCTCCATGTTTTTCCTGTATGGGAGTGTGCATGTCTGTGTGCATGCCTCATCCTCAGTTTCCATGTTTTCCCCTTGAAAGGGGAAAAAAAGTGTGCATGCCCTGTGGGGCATGCTCCCTTTTTTCCTAAAGCTCCATTTTATCTCGGTATGGGAGTGTACTTGACTGTGTGCATGAAAGGTGTGAAACCCGAAATCCTCAGCCCATTTTTCTCTCGAAAGGGAAAGTGTAAAATGACTGTGTCCCTTTCCCATCCTCAGCTCCATGTTCTCTATGTAGGGGAGTGTGCATGTCGGGTTTTCATCTGCATCCTCAGCCCCCATTTTCTCTTGAAATGGGAAAGGGGGTACGGGACTGTGTAAATGAAATTTGTGTGCATGCCGCATCCTCAGCCCCAATTTCCCTCTCTTTTAAGGGAGTGTACAGGACTTTTGGTGCTGTGCACCCTTTCCAGCTCCATGTTCTCTCTGTATGGGAGTGTGCATGTCTGTGTGCATGCTGCATCCTCAGCTCCATGTTCTCTCTGTATGGGAGTGTACATGACTGTGTGCATGCCTCATCCTCAGCTCCATGTTCTCTCTGTATGGGAGTGTGCATGTCTGTGTGCATGCTGCATCCTCAGCTCCATGTTCTCTCTTAGGGAAAGGTACATGATTTGGTGCATGTATGTGGGGCATGCTGCTTTCCCAGCTCCTTTTTTTCCCTCTCTGTATGGGAGTGTGCATGTCTGTGTGCATGCTGCATCCTCAGCTCCATGTTCTCTCTGTATGGGAGTGTGCATGACTGTGTGCATGCTGTATCCTCAGCTCCATGTTCTCTCTGTATGGGAGTGTACATGACTGTTTTGCATGCCTATCCTCCAGCCCTTTGTTCTTCTGTAGGGGAGTGGGGCTGTCGTGTGCATGCTGCATCCTCGGCTCGATGTTCTCTCTGTATGGGAGTGTACATGACTGTGTGCATGCCTCATCCTCAGCTCCATGTTCTCTCTGTATGGGAGTGTGCATGTCTGTGTGCATGCCTCATCCTCAGCTCCATGTTCTCTCTGTATGGGAGTGTACATGACTGTGTGCATGACTGTGTGCATGCCTCATCCTCAGCTCCATATTCTCTCTGTATGGGAGTGTGCATGACTGTGTGCATGCCTCATCCTCAGCTCCATGTTCTCTCTGTATGGGGTTTTCCCATGATTTGTGTGCAGGGACTGTGTGCATCCCCTCCCCTCATTCCCATATTCTCTCTGTATGGGAGTGTGCATGTCTGTGTGCATGCCTCATCCTCAGCTCCATGTTCTCTCTGTATGGGAGTGTGCATGTCTGTGTGCATGCCTCATCCTCAGCTCCATGTTCTTCTTTAGGGGAGTGTGCTGTCTTGTGGAAATGCAATCCTAAAGTTTCCATGTTCTTCTGTATGGGAGTGGGGTTGCCCTGGGGTGCATGCCTCATCCTCAGCCCCATTTCCTCTGTATGGGAGTGTGAATGTCTGTGTGCTTGTTTGCATCCCAGCTCCATGTTCTTTTGTAGGGGAGTAAAACATGACTTTAAAGATGCCTCTCCTCAGTTTTCCAGGTTCTCCTGTATGGGAGTGTGCATGTCTGTGTGCTTTCTGTATCCTCAGCTTCTGTTCTTCTTTTGGGTGAGTGTACAGCCCCGTGGGGCATGCCTCATCCTCAGCCCCATGTTCTCTCTGAAAGGGGAGTGGGGCATGCCCTGTGTGCATGCTGCACCCTTAAGCCCATGTTCTCTCTGTAGGGAGGAGTGTACTTTGATTTGGTGAGCATGCCCCCATCCTGAGCTCCATGTTCTCTCTGTATGGGAGTTTGAATGCCCTGTGTGAGGGTCGGTGTTGCATGCTGCACCCTTCAGCTCCGGTTCTCTCTTTTTTGGGGGGGGGGGGGTGTGCAGGGCCCTGTGTGCATGTCTGTGTGCATGCCTCATCCTCAGCTCCATGTTCTCTCTGTATGGGAGTGTACATAAATGTTTTTGCATCCCTCATCCCAGCTCCATGTTTTTCCTCGTAGGGGGAGTGTGCTTGTCTGTTTTGGCATGTGCATCCTCAGTTTCCATGTTCTCTCTGTATGGGAGTGTACATGACTGTGTGCATGTATGTGTGCATGTTTTGGCATCCTCGCCCCATGTTCTCCCCTGTAGGGGAATTGTACTTGATTTTGTGCATGCGGGCATCCTCAGCTCCATGTTCTCTCTGTATGGGAGTGTGCATGTCTGTGTGCATGCTGCATCCTCAGCTCCATTTCCTCTGAGGGAGTGTACATGACTGGGGTGCATGCCTCATCCCTCGCTCCTTGTTCTCTCTTTTGGGGGGATGTGCAGGGTCTGTTTGCAGGGCTGCTTTCCTCAGTTTCCATGTTTTTTCTGTATTGGAGTGTACATGACTGTGGGCATCCCTTTCTTTCCCCCCAGCCCCATGTTCTTCTGTAGGGGAAGTGGGGCATGTCTTTGTGCTTTTTGTGTGCATGCTGCACCCCTCAGCTTTATGTTCTCTCGGTATGGGAGTTTTGCTTTGTTTTGTGTCCCAGGGACTGTGTGCATGCCTCATCCTCGTCCATGTTCTTCTGAAAGGGGATTTGTACATGACTTTTGTGCTTTCCTCACCCTTTCGCTCCATGTGCTTCTCTGTATGGGAGTGACATGACTGTGTCCCGGGAATTTTGTGCACCCTATCCTCAGCTCCATGTTCTCTCGAGGGGGAGGGGCCTGACTGTGTGCATGCTGTATCCTCAGCTCCATGTTCTCTCTGTATGGGAGTGTGCATGACGTGTGATGCGTATCCTCACTCCATGTTTCTTGTATGGGAGTTTTGCTGTCTGTGAGCAGCTGCACCTCGCTTCGTTCCTCTTATGGGAGTGGCATACTGGTGCATGCGATCCTCAGCTCCATGTTCTCTCTGTATGGGAGTGTGCATGACTGTGTGCATGCTTCATCCTCAGCTCCATGTTCTCTCTGTATGAGAGTGTAATACATATTTACCACAGGGTGATCTGCTTAGACCCCTGAGATGCAAAGACTCCTAATTTAGGATTTCTGTGATAGAGATTCAGTATCTGATGATATAATCAGTTCAGTATCAGCAGACCCCCTTCTCCTCCCCCATAGTGTGTGTGTGGGGGGGGGGGGCAGTACTATTATACAGGGGTATACACTGCATACATTGTCTTGAATGTCTATGGCACCGGTTTTCCCACAGGGTTAATGATTGTGGGGCTCCCCCACTTTTTGCATTGGTCAGGGTTTGTTCCCTGACTTTATGGGCATAGCTTTTTCTGGCTTCTGCGGAGGCAGCATGGTGAAAACTGGGGATAACATGTATAATATATCTATTGGTCATATGGGTGTCATCTCTCCACCCTCGTTTAGCTCAGCACATCAGTCCCGGCCGGTGGAGCTCGTTATCCTGGATCCAGCAGTGATGGGTGACTTCACTTCCACATGTGCAGCTCATTAGCCTGGGCTCAGACTCACAGGCGCTCGTCCAGCGCAGATCATTTCCAGATGTTGCTCGTTCTTCACCTTACACTAATATCCGTGCTGTCAAGGAGACAAAATCCCAAGATCCTCTCTGAGCAGTGTCTGACCTTGGATCTTCATCTTCTTCATTTGTATCTTGCTGGTGCCCCCCTGGAAGCTTGTAGAAACCTCACAGTCTCTGACCTTAGATCTTCATCTTCTTCATTCATGTCTGGCTCCATGGCTCTCCCCAAGAAGCTTGTAGGAACCTCACGTCCTGACCTGATCTTATCTTCTCCCACTCATGTTGGCTCCAAATTTCCCCAGGAACTTGTTGGGACCCCCACAGCCTTGACCTTGGATCTTCACTTCTTCATCATGATGGCTCCATTTGCTCCCTGGGGAAACTTGTGGGACCTACAGCCTCTGATCTTGGGTCTTCCTCTTTCTTCATTCATTTCTGATTAAAATTGCCCGGGGAAGCTTTTGTGACATATCTTCTTCATTTTTGGGGGTTCCCATTTGCCCCCCTGAAAGTTTGTAGGAACCTCACAGCCCCGCCTTTGGGAAATCATCTTTTTCATTCATTTTGTCCTTTTGGCTCCCCAGGAACTTGTAGGACCTCACGCTCTAACCTTGTTTTTATCTTCTCATCATGTTGGCCCCATAATGCCCCCCGGGAAGCTTGGGGGACCTCACACCCTCGCCCTTGGGATCTTCACTTCTCCCATTCATGTTTTGGCTCCATTTGCCCCCGGGGAACTTGTAGGAAACCTCACACCTCTGACCTTGCATCTTCTCCTTCTTCATTCATGTCTGTCCATGTTGCCCCGGGAAAGTTGAAGATCACACCTCGACCTTGGATCTTCATTTCCCCTTTATGTTGCCTTTGGTCCCCGGAAGCTTGTGGGGACCTCACGCCTCGACCTTGGTCTTCCCTTCTTATTCATGTTGCCCATGTTCTCCCGGGAAGCTTAAGACCCCCAAAACCCGCCTTTGGACTTCCCTTTTTTCATTCAGTCGGCTCCATGGTGCTCCCGGAAGGTTGAAGGACCTCACAGCCTGACCTTGGATTTCACCTTTTTCATTATGTTACTTCCTTTGGTCCCCCCGGGGAAGCTTGTAGGAACCTCAAAGGCCCTGACCTTGGATCCCACTTCTTTCCCCGGAAGCTTGTAAAAATCCCCCCTAGACCTTGATCTTCATTCTTCATTCATTTCTGACGCCATGGTGCTCCTGGAAGTTTGTAGGACCTCACACCCTCTGATTTGGATTTCCCCCCCTTTTTCCCATTCTTTTCTGTCCATGTGCTCCTTTTGGGAAGCTTGTGGTACAATAAAATTTTCCCCTTTTTCTTCATTTTCACCAGGGTGCTCCCGAAAGTTGTGGGGGACCCCCAAGACGCCTTGGACCAATTTTTTCATTCATGTTGCCCCCTTGGTCCCCCGGGAAGCTTTGGGCCCTCACAGCCTTTTACCTGATCTTCATCTTCTTCATTCATGTCTTCCTTTTTGGCCCCCCGGGAAGCTTGTAGGACCTCCAGCTCAACCTTGGTCTTCACCTCCTTTTTTCCGTCGTTCAATGGTGTTTTCCTCAGGAAGTTGTAGGGGCCCTAAGACGACCTTTTGGGGATTTCACCTTCTTCATTCATGTCTGCCCCTTGTGCTCCCCAGGAAGCTTGTAGGGACCTCACAGCCTTTGACCTTGGATCTTCATCTTCTTCATTCATGTCTGTCACTCTTGTGCTCCCCAGGAAGCTTGTAGAGACCTCACAGACTCTAACCTTGGATCTTCACCTTCTTCATTCATGTCTGTCACCATGGTGCTCCTCAGGAAGCTTGTAGAGACCTCACAGACTCTGACCTTGGATCTTCACCTTCTTCATTCATGTCTGTCACCATGGTGCCCCCTGCAAATCTTGTAGGAACCTTATCACTTGGGAAGAAGTTAGTTGGTATCTAAATCCCTTCACACTTTTTCCTGTTTTCGCCAGGTCAGGCTTTGCTATTGTGTCCCCATCTATTTCAGTGGTCTATAAACTGCTGCTCTTCAGGTGTTTGGAAACTACAACTACCAGCATGACCTAACATCCTCTGACTGAGAGTTGTAGCTTCCCAGCAGCCATGCAGTCACAGCTTCGAGACCACTGATCTGTTCCATCATATGCCACTGGTTGTCACTTGAAGGCCCCACCACTGATGTCCACTCACCTTGACCCATGCGGGCACCAGTCAGGGCTTCTTTCGCACTCCCAAAGCCTAGCTCCCTACAGACCACACTGGCGGCTTGCAGATCCCAGCGGTCATCGCACACGGTGCCCCACTGGCCATTCTTCAAGACTTCGACACGACCCTCCCCAGGACGAGACCCTCCTTTCAGTCGGATGATCTCCTGCAGGACAGAGGACATCACTCTGAGGGATCAGGGTGTGGTGTTGGTGGAGCTGGTCACCTTCTTTACTTACTGACCTTTTGTTGCGGCTGTTGCGGCACCACCTTCTTCTTCTTTATCGTTGTCTGTGCTGCAGATTGAGCTGCGAATACGGGCCCTAGAGTGCAGCTTACAACCACCGGGCCCCCGTCCTCGCAGCCTGTGGAGCTGTTCACCTTGTAGAACTCAAAGGGGCACAGAGACAAGTGGACCTCCGTGCCCGAGCACTTCACTGAGTGCAAGCGGAAGGACGGCTTTTGTTTGTCCAGGTAGAGCCTGTGTGTGAGAGATCAGGTCACAGGTAAACTAATGAACAATATGAAGATAATGCGCTCCCATCTGAGCCAACCAGAACGGAGAAGGTCATGATAGGGCCCCTTAGGCCCCCACCACCAAAAGACAAGTAACTGAAGCAGTAGCATGAGGTATGGATGAATGCTCCATATATCAGAGAACCCACATAGATAGCACAAAGTCACCAACCAGTCATTCCCTTAGGCCCCTACCACCAAATGACAGGTAACTGAAGCAGTAGCATAAGGTATGGATAATAGCTCCATATATCAGAGAACCCACATAGATAGCACAAAGTCAACAACAAGTCATTCCCTGCAGAGAGGCCCAATGTTCTTGCATCTTTGTGGCCCCCCAACGTCTGGGACCCATTGGCCCCCACCACCAAATGACAGGTAACTGAAGCAGTAGCATGAGGTATGGATAATTGCTCCATATATCAGAGAACCCACATAGATAGCACAAAGTCAACAACCAGTCATTCCCTGCAGAGAGGCCCAATGTTCTTGCATCTTAGTGCCTACCCAACGTCTGGGACCCATTGGCCCCCACCACCAAATGACAGGAAACTGAAGCAATAGCATGAAGTATGGATGAGTGATACTGGCTTGGCTAATATTCCTTTCACTTTCTCAAGACTCAGTGGGTCAAAAGCGAATTGAGGATTTGTTACATCCACTAGAGGGCGCTTGAGCTTTACAGCTCCTTTCCCATAATGCATTGTGATATGCAGATGCTTAGTAGAGGGAAAAAAGGCAATCTAAAACTCTACACACCCCTTACTGATTCCCCTACACATTATGTACAGCTCTTATACACCACCACCAACATGCAGAGAAGAGTTCCTCCAGGACCATCAAAGCCACAACACAGAGAGAATAGAAAGCAGTAGTTACAGATGAGCAGACCCCAGGGGCCCTCAGGTCCTAATATTGTACCTCTGTCACACCAAGTGGGATCTTATGAGGCCCAGAAGTAGGGACTGAACATCGCCAGACTTATGTTGTATCTCGGGCCTGTAAAGGGGGCACCACAAGCCTCATATGAGAGCACTAGGGCCGGATTATTGAAATCTCACTGTTTAAAGAACTACAAGGCAACTCTAAGAAGACCCTAGGCATTATCTACTTATAGTCCTGTGGTGAGGACAGCAGTGATATGAAGGGGGACCATAAGCCTCTAATAAACCCCTGGAAGATCCCTGAGTTTCTCCAATTATCGGTCAAGGTGCTCAAATGTTATGGAGGTCTGAAAATGACAATGACCATAAACCACAAGAAAAGTTCTATGGATGAGACATAACATGAAGGTTCTGGAGTCATAGACCTAAACTGAGCACAACAGAGATGTCAGGACCTGGAAAGTGCAGCTCATGAAGGAAAACCTCACATTGGTCCTCAGAGAAGAATTGGAGAAGACGTCCTCAGAGAAGAACTGGAGAAGACGTCCTCAGAGAAAAACTAGAGAAGACGTCCTCAGAGAAGAACTGGAGAAGACGTCCTCAGAGAAAAACTAGAGAAGACGTCCTCAGAGAAAAACTAGAGAAGACGTCCTCAGAGAAGAACTGGAGAAATGTAATCAGAGAAGAACTGGAGAAGACGTCCTCAGAGAAGAACTGGAGAAGACGTCCTCAGAGAAGAACTGGAGAAGACGTCCTCAGAGAAAAACTAGAGAAGACGTCCTCAGAGAAGAACTGGAGAAATGTAATCAGAGAAGAACTGGAGAAGACGTCCCCAGAGAAGAACTGGAGAAGACGTCCTCAGAGAAGAATTGGAGAAGACGTCCTCAGAGAAGAACTGGAGAAGACGTCCTCAGAGAAGAACTGGAGAAGACGTCCTCAGAGAAGAACTGGAGAAGACGTCCTCAGAGAAGAACTGGAGAAGACGTCCTCAGAGAAGAACTGGAGAAGACGTCCTCAGAGAAGAACTGGAAACAAAGTGAAGGAGAAACTAGCCTCCTTAGGCAATAGTCTTCGGGAAGCATACAGTAATTTCCTAGGTTCCCCATCAGAGCCCCTTAAACTTAAATGGGTGACAGCTAAGAAAGAGTACGAGGCTTGGGTGGAGAGAAGAGAACAACTTAAAAAGTCCCGCTCTGATTCCCATTTCTTCCGATTCGGCAACAAACCGGGCAAGCTCCTGGCAAAGTTCGCTAGGGGCCCCTGCCCTCCTATCCCGGTGCCGACCCTGAAGTGACCGGAGGGAGTTCTCAAAAGAAAGGGGGAGGAAGTCCTATAGATACTGCGCTCTTTTTATCAGAATTTATATGCAGATGAGCACCTTGATGATCAAAGGTCAAAAGAATAGTTGAGCAAGATTGAGCTTCCAGGCCTCTCGGCGGAGGAGATGGCGACGTTAGGTGCCCCAATAGAATTGGCAGAACTTGAGGCGGCAATCTCAAAATTGCAGAACAATAAATCCCCAGGCCCAGATGGCTTTACGGGGGAGTTTTTTTAAAATCTTTGAAAACGCAGATAGCCCCTACACTCCAAACCCTGTTTAATTCCTATCTATTGGGATCACCTATCCCCAAGGAAATGAATACTGCCCATATCAAGATTCTACCGAAAGAGGGTAAAGACCCCCTCCAACCCTCCTCCTATAGGTCCATCTCCCTGATAAACGTCGATCTCAAGCTCCTGGCAAAAATCATTGCAGACCGCCTGGCCCCGTTTATCCCTAGATTAATAGGATCACACCAGGTGGGCTTTGTCCAGGGGAGATCAGCGGTTATGAATGTGAGAAAAGTTCTCCTTGTCCTTGATGAAGTCAGGAGAAATCCCCAAGCACATGCTACCTCGGCCTTGATAACCATAGATACGGAAAAGGCGTTCGATAGCGTTGACTGGGGGTGGCTGAACTTAGTCCTGGACAAAATCAACCTGCATGGCCCCTACAGAACTTTTCTTTCAGCACTTTACCAAACGCCGGAGGCCAGGATATGCCTACCGGGGTTTCTATCGCAGCCCTTTTTGTTAGCCAGAGGTACTACAGGGATGCCCTCTCTCCCCCTTCCTATTTAATCTAGCGGTAGAACCCTTGGCTAGGTTCCTGATATCGTCTAATACATTCAAAGGAATCACTATTAGAAACCAGGAATTGAAATTGGCACTATTTGCTGACGACGTCATTATCTTTCTAGAACATCCTGAGAGTGACGCACCCTCCCTATTACGTCTTTTGAAGGTCTTTAGAGACTGTTCGGGTTTCAAAATAAATGAGACAAAATCGGAAATATTGAGCCTCACATCCGCAACCTTCCCCCAACTTGCAGGTCCTGACTGCCCGTTATCAATTGCCAAAAAATCCAAAAAATATTTTGGGATTGCTATAGGTAAAACCCCGGAGTCCCTCTACCACCTGAACTACCCCCCCCCACCTTATACTGAAAATTGTCAGGGAACTGCGCAGATGGGTAGGTTCCCTCTTTCATTATTGGCAAGATGTCATTTAATACGTATGATTAGTTCCCCAAATTGTTATACCCTCTTCAGACAATTCCTCTCCTACTGAAGCACACTGATATCAAAATTCTGATATCTAATTTCACCAGATTTATATGGGCATCAAAGAGACCTAGGATTGCCATATCAAAATTAATGTTACCTAGGAGGTGTGGGGGAGTAAACCTCCCTGACATTCGTAAATCTAATCTGGCATGTCTGTTTAGACACTGTGCAGATTGGATAAAGCAAACCTCATACCACTCGAATCTCGAGTTGGAGGCGTGTCTAGCGGCCCCATGGGATCTAGCAGCTCTTTTACATACAAGATATTCAGACATTCCGAAAAACATA
Source organism: Phyllomedusa bahiana (assembly GCA_025379985.1). NCBI lineage: Eukaryota > Metazoa > Chordata > Amphibia > Anura > Hylidae > Phyllomedusa > Phyllomedusa bahiana. The sequence continues at coordinate 59,461 of JAODAL010016701.1, read as the reverse complement.
AGGTCATGTATACTAATGAGGGATACGATAGCGACCTGGAGGGCTTGTCGGAAATTGTTTCAATTGCCGACTATTTTGAGCAAACATATGCCTCTCATGGGACACCCCGGGCGACATGTATGAATTCGAATGCATACTTTTTTTTAACTTGGCGCCGGCACTCCAGTTCTAAATCGATATAGAAGAGTGTAGAATACGACAGATTTTTGGTGCATTACATAGAGCTTAGTGCGCCAAGTTTGGCGCATTACATTCTATGCCCATACAAAGTTTGGTGCATTAAGCTCTATGTAATGCACCAAAAATCTGTCGTATTCTACACTCTTCTATATCTATCTAGAACTCTGGTGTCGGCGCCAAGTAAAAAAAAAGTAGCATTCGAATTCATACATGTCGCCCCCCCCGAGTTCAGACAGGGTGTAGGGAATGCCCACCTCAATCTGTGGCGAGATAGGGGCATAGTAAATGTAGGATCCCTCCTAATTAAGAGGCGAAACGGTACTTGCAACCTTTTAACATTTTTGGAGATACAGGGTAAATATCATATTCCCAACCCGCACTGTCTGACTTATGGCCAGGTTGTTAGTTTTTTGAAAAAGAGAGTTGTCCGCCTCAACACGGAATGTATACCCAACCCTTTTGACACTGTCCTCGGTCCGGTCTCAAGCCACCACTCACTATCTAGCATATATAGTCAGCTGAGAGAACTAGACAAGCAAAGCTGGGAGGGGAAGGTGTTTAGCAACTGGGAGAAACTCTTTCCAGACATTGATATATTATTATCCATACTGAAGGGTTGGAGGCAAACTTGCAAGGCAGTTGTCAATGAAAGATGGCGAGAAACACATTTTAAGTTTATACACCTTGCCATTTTTTGGGTTTAACATACCTCCCCATCCCCTTGCCCCTAACCGCATCCTGGCCTGCCCTAAATGTAACCAACCCAAGACTGACTTGATACACAGTATGTGGTCTTGCCCAAAGTCCCAGACCTTCTGGAACGCCCTTGTCTCAGCCTTGACAACTACAGGAGAATTTGAGCTTCCCTCTATGCCCACAGTGTTGTTGTTTCATGACCTACCGGAAGGATCAAATCACCGAGCCCTCTTACAGATTATTCTATTAGCAGCAAAAAGATCTCTGTTGTCCAGATGGCTCGAGAAGGAAACACCCTCCATAAATGATGTCCTGTCTCAAGTAAAACACTATTTATTCATGGATCGGCTGGAGGCCGAAGTAAACACGATTTCCCAAACGGAAATTTTTTTTGCCAGGTGGACGCCATTCATAAAAACCTTCCTAGATAGAGATGAGATCAGAACCCTGGTGTCCCCGTTTAGACTTACTAAGTGGTATCTGGAGGGAGAGCTGACCGGCACGCTGGAGGCACTTCAGCTCTAGAGGGAAGCGTATTTCTTGGAAGCATCCTGGGGGAACGAGGATACTATATGAAAACCTGCATGTAGGCATAGTCAGGTTAATTTAATTGCTGAAAATATTAACACATTGTCCTTGGTGGAAAAGTTGAAAAGTTAATTGTCTGTTCTTATTGTTACGCTTCTATATTACTTAATGGAACTATTATTGTTTTCTGTCATAATGGGACTTGATGGTATATCTACTTTGCCCAGCCTAGCAAGGAAACCTAGAACTTTGGCCCGGCTCTTAGTCTTCTGAAACCTTGTAGGCCTAACTGCTAGATAGAATTCTAGTTTGTACAAACAGATGCCATCAAGCTATGTTGTCATTTTATTTAATTCTGTATGATGTACGGGTTATTGCTCCTATTGTGACAGCCCAACTGTACTTTTATGTGTGTTTAATTTTGAAAATCAATAAAAAAGATGTTCAAAGAGAAGAACTGGAGAAGACATCCTCAGAGAACTAGAGAAGACGTCCTCAGAGAAGAACTGGAGAAAGGTAATCACAGAAGAACTGGAGAAGACGTCTTCAGAGAAGAACTGGAGAAGACGTCCTCAGAGAAGAACTGGAGAAGACGTCCTCAGAGAATAACTGGAGAAGACGTCCTCAGAGAATAACTGGAGAAGACGTCCTCAGAGAATAACTGGAGAAGACGTCCTCAGAGAAGAACTAGAGAAGACGTCCTCAGAGAAGAACTGGAGAAAGGTAATCAGAGAAGAACTGGAGAAGACGTCCTCAGAGAAGAACTGGTGAAGACGTCCTCAGAGAAGAACTGGAGAAGACGTCCTCAGAGAAGAACTGGAGAAGACGTCCTCAGAGAAGAACTGGAGAAGACGTCCTCAGAGAAGAACTGGAGAAGACGTCCTCAGAGAAGAACTGGAGAAGACTTCCCCAGAGAAGAACTGGAGAAGACGTCCTCCGAGAAGAACTGGAGAAACGTCCTCAGAAAAGAACTGGAGAAGACGTCCTCCAAGAAGAACTGAAGAAGACGTCCTCCAAGAAGAACTGGAGAAGACGTGTTCCTTCATATGACAATATAAGGGCTTGTGACTCGGTGTGACATAGGTTCAATCATAGAAGACAGCCGAGAGGGGGCACATACTTTCTTGGATCACTTTAGATTCAATTATAGGACGAGTAATAGGTGAACAGACTTTGTGCCACGTTTGGTTTGCTCATCTTTAGCCACAGCCCATGATGGACACTTTGCGTGTCTGGTACCTGTTGTCCGTCTTCAGGTCCTTCTTTTTGAGATCCTGGTTAGGAGGGGATCTGTCAGACAGAGGGCAGGAAATCACATATGGGAGGAATAGGAGGAGGTGTGAAGACTTTTGCATAGTGTCCGTTCTCTGCTGCTCGGGGGTTCATTACCTGCACATTGATCTTCTTGGAGCCTATTATTCAGGGTCCCTGATAGAATCTGCCCCTCTCTTCTTGGATAACTCCCCCTCCCCTAAAGGAAAACGGACTTCTGGGGACTAATTATTAATTTGGTTTGATAATTGCTCTGCTTATTATGTGTTATGCATCATGTCTGTTGCGGGTTTAGCTTAAATTGGCATTAAAGGTGTTGTCTCACTACAGGGATTGCTGCTTTTTATGTTAAATATCTTGCAAAAACAAGTCACTTTGCAATATAGATATCCTAGATATCCCCTCTTGTATGGACTGCATCAGCTCCTCAGGTCGCTATAGCTACAGACACTGGTTGCTATAGTTACCGACCTGACTTCTACTGCAGCCTAGTAGAAGCCAGTAAACACGGCCATTGAATTCAAAATGAAACCAAGAAAATAAGACTGAGGGGAGATGATTCAAGGTAGTGAGTCAACCCCTTCAAGTTCCTTGGCCCCATGTAAGTGTGATTTCAGAATGTGCAATTGAATAACATAACCCTGGTGTAGAAGGTTCAATTAACACAGACTTGCTAATGAGTAAGAGTAGACTAGCTGGCTCCGGGGCCACCAGGTAACAGACAACATGCAGGATAGACAAAGGGAAAAATATACCTTAAAGAAATCTTGGTCAAAATCTGTGTTTTCCATAATTTCTGAGATTATAACCAGGCTACTCTGCCACTCCTCCTGTATCAAATGCCAGAGTTTTCACATTTTGGTAACCACAGAACTGTAAATTGGCTCAAATTATGAAGCTTTCACATTTGCTATGCCTAGGTAGGTGAATTCATGTTCAAGGAATCTTTCATATTCATATTTGGTATGCCTAGGTAGGTAAATTCATGTTCAAGGAATCTTTCATATTCATATTTGGTATGCCTAGGTAGGTGAATTCATGTTCAAGGAATCTTTCATATTCATATTTGGTATGCCTAGGTAGGTGAATTCATATTCAAGGAATCTTTCATATTCATATTTGGCATGCCTAGGTAGGTGAATTCATGTTCAAGGAATCTTTCATTAATATTTGGTATGCCTAGGTAGGTGAATTCATGTTCAAGGAATCTTTCATATTCATATTTGGCATGCCTAGGTAGGTGAATTCATATTCAAGGAATCTTTCATATTTGGCATGCCTAGGTATGCAAATTCATATTCAAGGAATCTTTCATATTCACATTTGGCATGCCAAGGTAGGTGAATTCATGTTCAAGGAATCTTTCATATTCATATTTGGCATGCCTAGGTATGCGAATTCATATTCAAGAACTTGGTGATCATAAATTCTGGCTAGAAGATTCCTAGGAGGAGTTAGGACACAGAATTAGGATCTCGTTGTTGATCCCTGCATGCAATTAGCCATTCCCCTCTTTGAACTAATCGGGGGGGGGGGGGAGCTGAGGTGGTTTGGGTTGTTTTTGAAACAACTTGGGCTGTGAGAGACAGAGAGAGACAATAACCCAGTGATAGTAAAGGTCTACTATTCTTTATTTTCTTACGTATGTACTGTTTTGCAAGTTTTACGTCTTTTGTTCAGTATTTTTTGTAATTAAGCATAGCACCTGTATATCAAAGCCTAAAACTTTCATAGTTTGGCCATACTGACCTAAAGAACCATCTGTAGAGCATAAGTGGTTGCTGATGCATGTTCCCTGTAGTGTTGACACCTATCATAGTTACTAAGTTGGTACAGTTGAAAAAAGACACGTGTCCATCAAGTTCAACCAAGGGTGGGGAAAATGTGGTTGAAGGGAAGGAGACAAGGACATTAAGCACAGCCTCCCAAATGGTTAATGCCCTGAGACTCACAAGGCAAGAACCAATCTGCTCCAGGGAAGACCCCATTACTGACCCCAGAGCCTCCACCAGCCAGGATCCAGGATTTTACATGGCTACATACGCATTAATATTCTTTAGTTCCAGGCAGTTATCTAAGCCTTTCTTGTACCCTCACCTGTTTCTGCTGTGACCAGCTCCTCAGACGGCTATTCCACAGATTCACAGTTCTTACAGTGAAGAACGCCCTTCTCCTCTGGAGATTGAATCCTTTTTTCTCTTGTTGAAGGGAAAGTCCCCTTGTCTTTTGAGGGGTTTTACATGAAATAATTTCTCCCCATACTTTTTGTAGGGACCATTTATATAGTTATATAAATTAATCATGTCCCCCCTAAGCCGTCTTTTCTCAAGACTGAAAAAGTTCAATTCTACTAACCTCTCCTCATACCTAAGATGCTCCATTTCCCTTATAAGTTTGGTTGTTCGTCTTTGAACTAAGATGCTCCATTCCCCTTATAAGTTTGGTTGCTCGTCCTTGCACTCTCTAAAATGCTCCATTCCCTTTATAAGTTTGGTTGCTCGTCTTTGCGCTCTCTCTAGCTCCATTAGATCTTTTTTATAAACTGGACTGAACAGCATATTCCAATTGACAGATGGTGGTAGTGTATGTATTCCTGGGGGTGTGGACTGTTTAGGGGTATCTGGGGCAATTAATCTGTAGCCTGAGTAACGGGGAGTGTGAGATTGAGCATTGGAGTAGGGTACCCTGGTTACCCCCACGTCACACACAAGTAAGTGAGGCCTGTGTGAGTGTGTGAGACACATTGTGCCCATTTCCCTGACATAATTGGTGTGGGCAGGGGGATCTAATCACCTGCCCCTTCTTGTGTGCCCCTGTGTCATTCCCCTTCATTTCCATCTTTTCTGTGACAATTATCCCATCACTTTTCAGGGAAAAGAAGGCATAAAACTGGTCAAAAAAGTACACCCAGCTGGTGTCATAACTCCTCCTAGAAGTCTCCTTGCCATAAAGTATGACCGCTAAGTTCCCGGGCATGATTTCACCAACCCAAGCATACCAATAATATATATATAAAAGAGTCATAATGCTAATTTTCAGCTCTGTGGTTTCCTAATTCTGAGAATCGTGACGTTTGATACAGGAGGAGTGGCTGAGTACCTTGATCAAAAACTCATAAATTATGGAAAACACGGGTTTTGACCAAGATTTTTTTGATGGTATTTTTTTATTTGTTCATCCTCCTGGTGCTCAGTTACTTGGTGGCCCTGGAGGCGGCTAGTCTACTCTTAGTAGTTAGCACTTCTTTGTTCATTTATACTTGTGCACACAGGGTATATTATTGACTTGTGCATACTGAACTCCCCTTACTATGTACAGGGAACTTAATGCAGATTATGATACATAAAATAATTCTAAGCAAAGCAATTAAACAGACAAAACTGAAAATAAGTCCTCAGAAGTCACTTTTCCATACATACTGTTGCCCTTTGGTCTACCTGGAATAGAGAGGTCCATGTACGGCTGAAGCAATGCTGGGCCCGGCCTCAGGAACATGAGCAACGTGGTGGATCAGAGCTTGGCACTGTTGTCTTGCAATATTGGGTTCATCCTGACCAAGGCCACCTGCATGGAGTCTGCATGTTCTCAGGGGTTTCCTCCCAAATGTACTTCCAGGTTACCCGGCTTCTTATGAAATTAGCCCCAGTGTGTGTCTGAGATTAGATGAGGTGCCCCATTGTGGATAAGGACTGAAGAAAGTGATGACAAGTTTTGTACAGCGCTATTGGCTTTGTTGGCACTATATCAACAGAAATCAGTTGGAGTGGTCCTCATCACATACATCTACATTTTACCAATGTTGCATTTATGAGGAAGCTCATAGAGCAGAGGACCACCAATCCCCAGCCGTAGACATTATACCAATGGATCACTGACTTTATATATGCTACTTATTTACATACAGTAGCACTGGCATACTCTGTAGCGCTGTACAAACCTGCCATCACTCACAATGGTCATTAATGGGGCTCACAATCTATTAGTGAAACCACACAAACATGGTGAATCCAGGGCCCCAGAGCTGCAAGGCAACAGTAATAACTACCCTGCTGCACTATGCTAACCTATGAGCCACCCTACTGCACTATGCTAACCACTGAGCCACCATGCTTCACCATACTAACACAGAACCCCCCTACTGCACTGTGCAAACCACTGAGCCACCATACTCCTCCATACTAACACAGAACCACCCTTCTGCATTATTCTAACCACTGAGCCACCCTACTGCACTATGCTAACCACTGAGCCACCATGCTCCTCCATACTAACACAGAACCACCCTACTGCACTGTGCAAACCACTGAGCCACCATACTCCTCCATACTAACACAGAACCACCCTACTGCATAACTAACCACTGACCCCACCCTACTTCACTATGCTAACCACTGAGACACCATGCTACACCAGACTAACACAGAACCACCCTACTGCACTATACTAACCACTGAGCCACCCTACTGCACTATGCTAACCACTGAGCCACCATGCTCCTCCTTACTAACACAGAACCACCCTACTGCACTATACTAACCACTGAGCCACCCTACTGCACTATGCTAACCACTGAGCCACCATGCTCCTCCATACTAACACAGAACCACCCTACTGCACTGTGCAAACCACTAAGCCACCCTACTGCACTATGCTAACCACTGAGCCACCATGCTCCTCCATACTAACACATAACCAACCAACAGCACTATGCAAACCACAGAGCCACCCTACAGCACTATGCTAAACACTGAGCCACCATGCTCCTCCTTACTAACACAGAACCACCCTACTGCACTATACTAACCACAGAGCCACCCTACTGCACTTTGCTAACCACTGAGCCACCATGCTCCTCCATACTAACACAGATCCACCCTTCTGCACTATGCTAACCACTGAGCCACCCTACTGCACTATGCTAACCACTGAACCACCATGCTTCACCATACTAACACAGAACCACCCGGCTGCACCAATCTAATCACTGAGCCACTATGCTAACTGCTGATCCTCCTTTCTGCATCAGGCTAACCACTGAGCCACCGTGCTGCATTATGTTAACCACTAAGCCACCCTCTTTCACCATGCTCACCAGAGAGCCACCATAAGGCACCATTCTACCCACAGAACCACCCTGCTACACTATGCTAATCACTGAGCCCCCTTTCTGCACTATTCTAACCACTGAGCCACCTTGCCTACCCAAGCTAACAACAGAGCCAACGTGCTGCACCATTTTAACCACTGAGTCACATTGCTGTACTATTCTAAGCAATGAGCTGCAGTATGATAACCTCAGATTGAATCTGCTGCACTATGCTAACCACTGATCCACCCTACTGTATTATTATAACCACAGAAAGACCCTGCTGCACTACTCTTACCTATGAGCCGCTGTGCTATGCTAACCACTGAGCCATTGTGCTGTGCTATGCTAACCACTGAGCCACTTTGCTGCACCATCCTAACCAGTAAGCCACCCTACTGCACTATGATAACTGCTATAACTTGCTGCACTATGATAACCACTGATCCACCCCACTGCAATATGTTAACTACTGATCCACCCCACCACACTATGCTAACCACTGATCCACCCCACCCCACTATGCTAACCACTGATCCACCCCACTGCACTATGCTAACCACTGATCCACCCTACTGTATTATTATAACAACAGAAAGACCCGGCTGCAGTACTCTGACCTATGAGCCGCTGTGCTATGCTAACCACTGAGCCATTTGCTGTGCTATGCTAACCACTGAGCCATTGTGCTGTGCTATGCTAACCACTGAGCCACATTGCTGCACCATCCTAACAATTAAGCCACCCTACAGCACTATGATAACTACGATAATAACATGCTGCACTATGCTAACCACTGATCACCCCACTGCACTATAATAACCACTGATCCACCCCACTGCACTATGCTAACCACTGATCACCCCACTGCACTATAATAACCACTGATCACCCCACTGCACGAAGCTAACCACCGAGCCCCCCTACTGCATTTTGATAAGAACAGAGTGACCCTGTTGCACTATGCTAACTTCTGAGCAACCACGCTGCACCATGCAAACCACTGAGCCAACGTGCCACTGTGCTGTACTGTACTGGGTCAATGACTGATGATACGACTGATACCCAATCCATGCCATGGGCTCGTGCCAGCTCCCAGGAGACCACTAAACCTGACAGTGGTGACCATAGGGGGGGCTAGCTAGGAACAGGGCGAGGTGGGCACAGTAACTCAGGGCGTGGGGTAGGAGGCCACTAAACCTGACAGGGTGGGCTAGCTAGGAACAGGGCGAGGTGGGCACAGTAACTCAGGGCGTGAGGTAGGAGGCCACTGAACCTGACAGGGTGGGCTAGCTAGGAACAGGGCGAGGTGGGCACAGTAACTCAGGGCTCGGGGTAGGAGGCCACTGAACCTGACAGGGTGGGCTAGCTAGGAACAGGGCGAGGTGGGCACAGTAACTCAGGGCTCGGGGTAGGAGGCCACTGAACCTGACAGGGTGGGCTAGCTAGGAACAGGGCGAGGTGGGCACAGTAACTCAGGGTGCGGGGTAGGAGGCCACTAAAACCTGACAGGGTGGGCTAGCTAGGAACAGTGCGAGGTGGGCACAGAAAACTCAGGGCTCGGGGTAGGAGGCCACTAAACCTGACAGGGTGGGCTAGCTAGGAACAGGGCGAGGTGGGCACAGTAACTCAGGGTGCGGGGTAGGAGGCCACTGAACCTGACAGGGTGGGCTAGCTAGGAACAGGGCGAGGTGGGCACAGTAACTCAGGGCGCGGGATAGGAGGCCACTGAACCTGACAGGGTGGGCTAGCTGGGAAAACAGGGCGAGGTGGGCACAGTAACTCAGGGCGTGAGGTAGGAGGCCACTGAACCTGACAGGGTTGGCTTGCGAGTTACAGGGCGAGGTGGGCACAGTAACTCAGGGCTCGGGGTAGGAGGCCACTGAACCTGACAGGGTGGGCTAGCTAGGAACAGGGCGAGGTGGGCACAGTAACTCAGGGAGCGGGGTAGGAGGCCACTTAAACTTACAGGGTGGGCTAGCTAGGAACAGGGCGAGGTGGGCACAGTAACTCAGGGCTCGGGTAGGAGGCCACTGAACCTGACAGGGTGGGCTAGCTAGGAACAGGGCGAGGTGGGCACAGTAACTCAGGGCGCGGGGTAGGAGGCCACTGAACCTGACAGGGTGGGCTAGCTAGGAACAGGGCGAGGTGGGCACAGTAACTAAAGGGCTCGGGGTAGGAGGCCACTGAACCTGACAGGGTGGGCTAGCTAGGAACAGGGCGAGGTGGGCACAGTAACTCAGGGCGCGGGGTAGGAGGCCACTGAACCTGACAGGGTGGGCTAGCTAGGAACGGGGCGAGGTGGGCACAGTAACTCAGGGTGCGGGGTAGGAGGCCACTGAACCTGACAGGGTGGGCTAGCTAGGAACAGGGCGAGGTGGGCACAGTAACTCAGGGCGTGGGGTAGGAGGCCACTGAACCTGACAGGGTGGGCTAGCTAGGAACAGGGCGAGGTGGGCACAGTAACTCCGGGCGATTGACAGAAGTTTATTCTCCGATCCTTACAGTGAAGGAGTGGCAGGATATAAACTCTCTGATACCTGGGGCTGGAGGCCGCCATCTTGGAGACCCGTTTAGAGGTGGCACGCTTCTTCACACGTCTGAGGGTAGATAACATTGAGATCAACGTATGCTAGCGTTAGCTGGAGGTTAGTAAGTGATGGGTGTACGGGCAGATCAGCATGGCTCCTCCGAGCGTTCAGGGAGGAGTCCTCTGAGGTTAGCGAGTTTTGGGGTTAGGGCTGTTAGGGTGGCCCCCGGGGACCCTCCGGGCTGTTAGGGTGGCCCCCGGGGACCCTCAGGACTGTTAGGGTGGCCCCCGGGGACCTTCCGGGCTGTTAGGGTGGCCCCCGGGGACCTTCCGGGCTGTTAGGGTGGCCCCCGGGGACCCTCCGGGCTGTTAGGGTGCCCCCGGAACCTCAGGGCGTTAGGCTGACCCCCGGGGACCCTCAGGCTGTAGGTGGCCCCCGGGACCTCAGGGCTTTAGCATGGCCCCCGGGGACCCTCAGGGCTGTTAGCATGGCCCCCGGGACTCCGGGCTGTTAGGGTGGCACCCCGGGGACCCCCCAGGGCTGTTACGTGGCCCGACCCTCCAGGGTGGATCGTGGCCCCCGGGGACCCTCCGGGCTGTTTAGGGTGGCCCCGGGACCCTCCGGGCTGTTAGGTGGCCCCGGGACCCTCCGGGCTGTCAGGTGGCCCCCGGGGATCCTCGGGTGTTAGGTGGCCCCCGGGGATCCTCCGGGCTGTTAGGGTGGCCCGGATCTCCGGCTGTAGCGTGCCCCCGGGGACCCTCCGGGCTGTTAGCGTGGCCCCGGGGCCCTCCGGTGTTGCGGGGCCCCCGGGGACCCTCCGGGCTGTTAGCGTGGCCCCCGGGGACCCTCCGGGCTGTTAGGGTGGCCCCCGGGGACCCTCAGGGCTGTTAGGGTGGCCCCGGGGGATCCTCCGGGCTGTTAGGGTGGCCCCCCGGGGACCCTCAGGGCTGTAGCTGACAGGGTCAGTGCAGCACAGGGGAGTTTATTTGCCGCTATGGAATAAACTGCCCGCGGTTACCTCCTGGGCTGACGCTTGGCCTTGGTCGAACGCTTTTTGTTTGAAGACTTTTTAACTTGTCTGAAAAATGTGAGATTGAAGATATCAGAGGGGAGGGGCCAAAATGGGACACGATAGTTACCCCTTACTAGTCAGTGACCGCTGGAGATGGGGCAATGACCTCACCGGTGACAGCGCTCCATGGATACACCTCTACCGGGCCCCATACAGCCAAAGCATCTGGGCCCCCACGGCCTGTGACATCAAAGGAGGCAGCAGGTATTTTCACCTGTGACATCACATGAAGCAGCAGGTATTTTCACCTGTGACATCACATGAGGCAGCAGGGATTTTCACCTGTGACATCACATGAGGCAGCAGAAGTTTTCACCTGGACATCACTGGCACAGAAGTTTTCACCTGTGACATCACCTGAGGCAGCAGAAGTTTTCACCTGTGACATCACCTGAGGCAGCAGAAGTTTTCACCTGTGACATCACCTGTGACAGCAGGTATTTTCTCCTGTGACATCACATGAAGCAGCAGGTATTTTCACCTGTGACATCACATGAGGCAGCAGGGATTTTCACCTGTGACATCACATGAGGCAGCAGAAGTTTTCACCTGTGACATCACATGAGGCAGCAGAAGTTTTCACCTGTGACATCACATGAGCAGCAGGTATTTTCACCTGTGACATCACATGAGGCAGCAGGTATTTTCTTTCATCTGTGACATCACATGAGGCAGCAGATATTTTCATCTGTGACATCACATTAGGCAGCATTTTAGCAGGGCTAGCGGACTAACACTCCTGGTCATGCTCAGTGGCCAGATAGTCCTCCCCTACTATAATATCTGGAAAATAAGAAGGTGTAGGACACAGTGTGGCCACTGGGGGCACCACAACATCACTGATTAGGACTTCTTACACCTCTGAGCTATAATAGTCAATAATAAGATGATGCCAACTGCACCCAACAGCCCCAGTCACTACCAGGGCGCAGCAGGGCTCCATCAATACCCCAGAGCAGATCCAGCAGATCCTAGAGGTGATCTCCTCTCTACCATCATCTCTATACTGAGGATCCTGGAGGTGATCTCCTCTCTAAAATCATCTCTATACTGAGGATCCTAGAGGTGATCTCCTCTCTACCATCATCTCTTAAAATGAGGTTGGGGGGAAAATTCCCTCCTTCCTCATATTATTTAGGGGGGTTCCCCTGGCTTTAAAAGGTGATCTCCTCCCCAATTTAAACCCTTATAGAAGGATTGGAAAAGGGTTTTCCCTCAATATCTCTTTAGGGGACATGGATTGGAGGTTCTCCTCCACATCATCTTTAAATGAAAAAAAAGGGGGGTACTCCCCCCTTTTCAACTTTTAGAGGATTGGAGGGATCCCCTCTACCATCTTTATAGGGGGGTTTTTTGGAGGGGGAATCTTCCCCTTAAACCTCATCTTTTTTAAACTGAGGTGGAGGGATCCCCCCTTTTCCCTAAATTATTGAGGTTGGAGGGGGAATCCCCCCTTTTTCCTCATCTCAAATGATTTTTGGGGGTTTCCCTCTTCCCCTCATTTTAACTGAGGAGGTTGCGGAAGGGATCCCTCCAAATCATCCTTATAGGAGGATTTGGAGGGGGAAAATCCACCTCCAAATTTCCTATATAGGTTTGGGGAAAAGGGGGAATTCCCTCAAAACTTCATTTAATTGGGGATTTGGAGGGATCCCTCCAATCCTCTTATAAAAGGATTGGAGGTGATCCCCCCCTTGGGGTACCACATTTTAAATAGGGGAAGATGGAGGGATCACCTCCTTCCCTCATTTAATTTGAGGCCCGGAGGTTTGATCCCTCCAAATCTTTTTATGAGGTTTGGGGGAAAGGGTCAACCTCAAATCCTCAATATGGGGAAAATTGGAGGGATCTCCCCCTTTCTCGGGAATTTCCCTTTTATACCTGCCGGGGCCTTTCCTGGGGTGATTTTTCTTCTTATTTTAATTTTCTTTTTAAACTGGGGAAAACCCCTTGGGAGGGGGTCCCCCCTACCAAATTTTTCCCCCCTTTTTACCAAAAATTTTTGGGGGGAGGTATCTCCTACTTCCCAAATTTTTCCCCCAAATTACTGAAATCCGGGAAGGTGTTTTTCCTAAAATATTTTTCCAATCCTGATTCCGGAATGTGATCCCCTCCTCTCCCTTTATTCTAAAAATAAAGGCCCTTGGGTTGATTCCCTTTTAAAATATTCAATTATTAAATGGGGGTTTCAGGGAAAAGGGGGTTTCCCCTTTAATTCTCTCATCAAAAGGAGGGAAGGGTGAAAACCCTTTCTACCTTTTTCATCTTCCTTCTGAAATTTTTGAAGGTAAAATCTCCTCCCCCCCCTCATTATTAATAAAATTTCCTGGATTTTGATTCTCAAAATCATCTCATTTTTGAGGACCCCTGGGGTGATTCCTTTTTACCCAAAATTTTATACGGGAAGGCCCCTGGAGGTAGGACCCTCCCTCCCCCACACTTCTATACTGGAAGGGGTTTTGGAAGGTCCCCCTCCCCCCTTCTTACTTAATTCAAATTTTTTGGGGCCCAAGGGGGTTGTTTCCCTTCCCCAAACCAACTCAAGGGAGGAACCAAGGGGGGTTTTTTTCCCCTCCAAAAAACCATCCTTCTATATGGGGATCCGGGGGCCCGGGGGAAAAACCTTCAACCAATCACCAAAACCCTTGACACACCTGGGGGGTTTTTACCTCCACCATCTCAAAATTTCCCCGGGGGGACCCCAGGGAGGTGGGGCCCTAAATCACCCCAACGGGGGATTCCCTGGGGGTTTGTCCCCCCCACCACTCAACTGGAGGACCCCGGGCCCCGTGGGGGTTGGGGGGGGCCCCTAACTACCCAAATAACGGGGACCCTGGGAGGGGGAACTCCTCTCTATTTCCCCCATCCCCAAAAATTTCCCCCCGGGGGGGAAATCCCCGGGAAGGGTCCCCCCACCAAAAAACCTTACCCCCCGGGGGGCCCCCCTGGGGGGGGTGGGGAATCTCCTTTTAAAAAAACCCCCATTACTAAGGGGAAATTTTTGGAAGGGGTAAAAAACCCTTTCTTTTCTATTAAATTAAAAATTCTTTATATTTGAGGACTTTTGGTTGTTTTCCTTTTTTAAACCCATTTATCCCTGGGGGACCCTGGGGTGTTTCCCCTACCATTCATTCTTAAAATGGGGAAACCCGGGGGATCCCCCACCTTTTTCCTTTATACGGGCCCCGGGGGGACCCTCTCCCACTTTATCGGGCCAGGGGTACCCCTCCTCTTTAAAACCCCTTTTAAACGGGGAAATTTTGGGAGGGGGGACCTCCCCCTCTTTACACTTTATGAGGGCCAACGGGGGGATCCCCCTCTCTTTCCACACCCCCATACTGGGGGGTTTTGGAAGGGTGTCTCCCCCTACCTTCCCCCTTTAAGGGGGACCTGGGGTTTTAAAAAATTCCCCTAACCATCTTTTTTATATTTGGGGTTTCCCCTGGGGGATCTCCCTTTAAAATTTTAATCGGGGGGCCCCCCGGGGGTGGTTCCTTTTATTCCCCCCCATCCCAAATTCTAGGGGCCCGGGGTACTCCTTTAAAAATATCCCAACAAAAGGGCGGGCGGGAAGGGGGTTCTCACCATTTTTTTAGGGATGAAAAAATGGGGTGTTCTCCTCTTTACCAATTCTTTCGGGGCCCCCTTTTTGGGAAAGGTTTTTACTTTTTCTAAAAAATTTAAATTAAAGGACCCTGGGGGGGGGAAAAATCCCTTTAACATTAACTTTTCCCGTAAGAAATGGAGGTAAACTCCTCTCCTAATAATATATAAAAAATACAGGCCCCCCCTTTTTAAGCTAACCCCTTTCCTCCCTCCCCTTTTCTTTTCAATAGGGAAGGCCGGATGGTATTTTTCCTTTCCCCAAAAAAACCATTTTTCCCCTTAAAAATGGGGGTTCCGGGGAAAAGGGGGGAAATTTCCTTTTCCTTTTCCCTTCATCCAAAAATTAAAAAATGGGGAAATCCCTGGGAAGGTGATTTTCCTTTCCCAATCATCTTAAGAGGATTTTAGGTAAATTTTCCTCTGTACCATATTTCTAACTGGGACCCTGGGAGGTATTTTCCAATTACTCTTTCAAATATGGGGAAACCCGGTTTTTTTCCTTTCCCCTTCATCCTAAAAATTGATGGACCCTTTTAAGGTGGTCTCTTTACCCTCCATTTTAACTGGGATCAAAGGTTTGTCTTTCCAAATTCACCCCCTCTTTATAAAATAAAAAGGGTTCCATGGGGGGGGTTTTCCACCAAAACCATACTGGGGGATTAGGTTATTCCCTCTCTATAATATCTTATAAAAAATTTTGGATGTGCCTTCCCCAAAACCACCCATTACTGGGGGGCCGGAAAAGGGTCCCCCCTTCCCCAACTTTTGGGGGACCCTGGAGGTTGATTTTCCCTTTTCCCCAATCATCTCTTTTTTGAGGACCCGGGAAAGGTGACCCTCCTCTTACCTTCATCTTTTTTATTTGGGACCATGGGGGTAAATTTCCCAAACCTTTTTCACCCCTATAATGGGGCCCCCTGGCCCCGGGGATCTTTTTAATCTTTTCTTATACTGAGGGACCCGGGAAAGGTTTGTTCTACCCTTTCATAATCTCTATAAAAGGACCTTTGGGGGTGATTCCTCTTTAACCAAATTTTTTCTCTATACTGAGGCCCCTTGGAGGTGTTTCCTCTTTCCCCAAATCATCTTTACTGGGGACCCTGGGGGATCCCCCCTTAAAATATAATCTTTATATGGGGGACCCTGGAGGTGTTCCCCTCCTTTTTCCCCTTCATTTTCTTATGTGGATCCTGGGGGGTGTTTCCCCTTTTTCCCCATCATCTTTTATACTGGGACCCTGGAGGTGTTTTCCTTTTAAACTTTCATTCTATGGGGAGGACCCCTGGGGGGTGATCCTCTCCCTTCCTTAATTTTTTTTTTTCTTTGGGGGGGGGGAATTTGGAAAAGGTGACTCCCTCAAATTCTTTTTTAATTCTGAGGTCATGGAGGGTAAATCTCCTCCTCACCTTATCTCTAAAATGAGGGACCTGGGGTGTTTCCCTCTTACTTAAAATTTTCTTACTGGGGTTTCCTGGAGGTGATCCCCTTTTTTTCCATCACTCTTAAAATGGGGAAATTGGGGTGATCCCCTCTCTAAAATTCTCTTTTTATGAGGACCCTGGAGGGGGATTTTCCCCCTTTTCAAAACATTTTCTCTATACTGAGGATTGGGAGGTGTTTCCCCCCCTTTTTAAACCACCCATCTCTATTAAAAGGGACCCTGGAGGTGTTTCCTCTTACCATTCAAATTTATACTGAGGACTGGGGTGTCTCTTTTTACCATCATCTCTAAAATGGGGGTTCCGGATGGGGGTCTTTTCTTTCCAAAATTCATCTCTTACTGAGGACCCTGGAGGGGGATTTCCTCTCTACCCCCCATCTCTTTTACTGAGGATCCGGGGGAGGTGATTTCCCCCTCTAAATCATCTCTATACTGAGGTTTTCCTGGAGGTGATTTCTTTTCTTTAAATTTTTACTGGGGATCTGGGGTGATCTCCTCTCAAAAAAACCCAATTCTATATGAAGGACCCTGGAGGGGGTTTCTCCTTCTACATTAATCCCCTTAATTTGGGACCCCTGGAGGGGTTCCCCTCCTCAAACCACCCATCTCTAAAAAGGGGAAAATCCTGGAGGTGTTTCCCCCTCTCTACCAATTCTCTTTATAGAGGACCCTTTGGAGGTTTGTTTCCCCTTTTCTCCCAATCTTCTCTAAAACTGAGGAAATGGAGGTGTTCCTCTTTCCATAAATCCCCTTTTACTGGGAGGTCCTGGAGGTGATCCCCTTCCTCAAAATCATTCTTACTGAGGCCCGGGAGGTGTCTCCTTTCTATCATCTTTTATATGGGACCTTTTGGAGGTTTGATCTCCTTTCAAATCATATCCCCTTTACTGAGGAACCTGGGGGTTGATTTTCCTCTCTTATCATCTCAAAATGAGGATTCTGGAGGTTTTCTCCTCTTATCTTTCATTTTCTTTATGAGGACCCTGGAGGGGGATCTCCTCTTTTTCTTTCATTTCTTTTACTGGGACCCTGGGGGTTTTGATTCCTTTTCCCCTTTCTTTCTCTATATGAGGCCCCTGGGGGTTGATCTCCTTCTACCCCCTTTTCTTTTTCTAAAGGATCCTGGGGTGATCTCCTCTTTACCTTTCACCCTCTAAAATTGAGGATCCTGGGGGGGTGTTTCCCTTTCTCTCCCATATTCTTTTACTGAAAAACCCCGGGGAGGTAAATTTTTCTCTACCTTAAATCTCTGTATGGGACCCTGGAGGTGTTTTCCTCTTCCCATATCTCTATTATTTGAGGACCCTGGAGGGATCTCCTCTTCCCATCATCCCCATAAGGGAGGGCCCCTGGTAGGTGATTTATCTTTAAAAATCATTTTATTTACTGAGGACCCGGGGAGGTGATCTCCCCCTTTTACCATTCTTAATGGGGGAAATTGAGGGTGATTTCCTTCTCTAAAATCTTTCTCTTTACTGAGGGACCCTGGAGGTGTTTCCCCTTTTCCCCTTTCATCTCTTTATGGGCCCCCGGGGGGTGATTTTCTTTTCCTTTTAAATCTTTTTATGAGGTCCGGGAAAGGTGTTTCTTTCCTCTTCCCAAAAAAATCTTTTTAAATAGGGGGAAAATTTCCTGGAGGTGATTTCCTCTTTTTAAAATTTTCTTTTTTAACCTGGGATCCTGGAGGTGATTTCCCCATCTTTTTCCATCTTATACTGGGACCCCTGGAGGTGATCTTTTTACCATATCCCTAAAATTGAGGAATCCTGGAGGTGATCCCCTTCTACCTTTCATCTCTTTTAATGGGGGACCTGGGGGGTTGATCCCCTCTCTCCCCCCTTTAAATTCTCCTATAATGGGGCCCCCTGGAGGTGTTTCTTCTCTTTCCAAAATATTTTTTTAATGGGGGATTGGAGGTTGATTCCTTTTACCATCATCTCTTTACTAAAGGGACCCTTGGAGGTGTTTTTTCCTTTTCTTAAAATTTTTCTTTTTTCCTGGGGGAAACCTCGGGGGGTGTTTTTTTTTCTTAAAATCACCCTCTTTTTGAGGTTCCTGGGGGTTTGCCCCCTTTTCTCTACATCATCTCTTACTGAGGACCCTGGGGTTTGGATCCCCTTCTCCACATCTCTATATGAGGACCCCTGGAGGTGTATCTTTTTACCCTTTCATCTCTATTTTTAAAGGGCCCCCTGGAGGGATCCCCCTTCTTTACCATATCTCTAAAAACTGAGGACCGGGAAAAGGTTTTGATCCCCTCTTACCATTCATCTCTTTTTATGGGATCCTGGAGGGGATTTCCCCCTTTTCCCCTATATTTTTAAAAACGGAGGACCCTGGAGGTGATCTCTTTACCTTTCTTTTTTATTGAGGACCTTGGAGGTGATTCCCCTTTTTTCCATCATCTTTTTTCCTGGGACGGGAGGTGATCTCCTCTCTATAAATCCCCTTTACTGGGAAATCCGGGGAAGGTTTTTTTCCCTCTTTTCCCATCATCTATTAAATGGGGTCCTGGAGGTGATCTCCTTTTTTATGTTTTTTTTCCCATTTTTCCTTTTTTACTAAAGGCCCTGGAGGTGATCTCTTTTCTACCTTTATCTTTTACATGGGGCCCCTGGAGGTGATCTCCTCTCTACCATTCTCTTTACTGGGTCCCGGGAAAGGTATTTCCCCCTTTTACCTTTCCACCCTCTAAAATTTGGGCCCGTGGGGGTTTGGATTTCCTTCTTTTTCATCATCTCTAAAATGGGGGATCCTGGAGGTAAATCTCCCTTCTTTCATCTTCTCTATATGAGGACCCTTGGAGGTGTTTCCCCTTTTTTCTAACCCTATTTTATTTTGGGTTCCTGGAGGGGGATCTCCTCTTTATAAATCTCTATACTGGGGGACCCTGGAGGTGATTCCTCTCTTTTAAATTATCTTTATAGAGGTTTCTGGGGGTTTGATTCCTTTTCAAATCATCATCTTTTTACTAAAAAGGAAACCTGGAGGTGTTTCTCCTCTCTATCTTCTTTCTCTTTTACTGAGGATCCTAGGGGTGTTTTTCCTCTCTACCATCACCCTTTTTAATGGGGAAACCCGGAGGTGATTTCTCTCCCATCATTTCTTACTGGGGGTTCCTGGGGTTTTTTTAAAAACCAAATTCCCAAAATTCATTTATTTGAGGATCCGGGAAAGGTGGGGATCCCTCTCTACCATATTCTTTACTAAAACCCTTGGGGGTTGATTCCTCTCTCCCTTTATTCTTTTTACTGGGGTTTCCGGGGTGGTGAATCTCCTTCTACCATTTTTCTATACTGAGGATCCGGGAGGTAAATTCCTTCTGTAAAATTAATTCTTTTAATAAAGGAAACCCGGGGAGGTGACTCCCCCTCTACCTTTAAATTCTTAATGAGGCCCCTGGAGGTATCTCTTTACAATTTTTCTCTTTTCTGAGGGGCCCTGGAGGTGATTCTCAAAATTTCATCTCAAATTACTGGGATCCTGGGGGTGTTTCCCCTTTTTCAAATTTAATCTTTTTACGGGGAGGACCCTGGAGGTGTTTCCCTTCCCCTTCCTTAATTCTTTTTTTGAGGATCCTGGAGGTGATTTCTTTTCCTCCTCTTTTCTTGGGGCCCTCCGGGAAAGGTGATTTTTCCCTCTCCCAAAAATTCTATACTAAATTTTTCCTGGGGGTTTGATTTTTTTCCTTTTTATCCCAATTTTCCCATCTCTTTTTAAACTGGGGACCCTGGAGGTGATTTTTCTTTCCATATCTTTTTTCATGAGGGTTCCTGGAGGTGACCCTTCTCTCCATATTTTTCTAAAATGGGGATTGGAGGGGTTTTATCCTCTACCTTTAAATCTCTTTTTATGAGGACCTGGAGGTGTCTCTTACCTTTTTTCTCAAAATTATGAGGGTTGGAGGTAATCTCCCCCTTTTCCAATCATCCTAAAATAAAGGACCAAAAAGGTAAATTTCCTCTCTCCCAATCATTTTAAAACTGGGGAAATTCCTTTGGAGGTGATCTTTCTCTAATTTTCCTTTTTATGGACGGGAAAGGTGTTTACCCTTCTCTAAAATCTTTCTCTTTTATTTGGGGGATTCCGGGAAAAGGGTTTTTATCCTTCTCTCCTTTCATCTCTATTTTTTTTTTTTTTTTTTTTTAAAAAGAGGATCCTGGGGTTTTGATCTCTTTTTTTAAAAATAAATTCTTATGAGGCCCTGGAGGGTTTTTTCCCTTCAACCATCATTCTATACTGGGACCCCTGGAGGTGATCCCCCTCTCCTTTAAATTTTTCTTTTTCTGGGTTTTCCTGGAGGTGTTTTTTCCCTTTTTCCAAATTCATTCTTTACTGGGGGCCCCCTGGAGGTTGTTTCTCCTTTAAAATTCCTCTCTATATTTGAGGACCTGGAGGTGATTTTCCTCTTTCCCAAAAAATCTTTTTCTGAGGATCCTGGGGTTTTTTCTCCTCCCCTTACCCCTTAATCTATTTAATGAGGCCCTGGAGGTGATCTCCCTTCTACCATCATCTTTTATACTGGGGAAAATGGAGGGTTGATTCCCCCCTCTATCATCTCTTTTTTTTTGGGGGTCTGGAGGTTGATTTTCCAAACTCCCAAATCATCTCTATACTGAGGTTCCTGGAGGTAAATCTTCCTCTTCCATCATCTTTTATATTGAGGCCCCTGGAGGTGATTCCTCTCTACCATCCAATTTATACTGGGGTTTCCTGGAGGTGATCTCCTCTTACCATCTCTCTTTTCTGGGGGGGGCCTGGAGGGTAAATTCCTCTTTTACCCTTTTTCCTCTATCGAGGACCCTGGAGGTGATTCCCCCTCTACCATCATTCTAAAATGGAGGTTGGAGGTGATTTTCCTCTCTCCCATAATCTCTTTTAATAAAGGACCTGGAGGGGGGTTCCCCTCTCTACCATCTTCTCTATATTTGGGCCCTGGAGGGTTGATTTTCTCCCATCCCCCTTATACTGAGGGTCCTGGAGGTGATCCCCTCTCTCCCTTTCATATCTTTACTGAGGTTCCTGGAGGTGATTCCTCTTTTAATCATAAATTTTCTTATTTGAGGTCCTGGAGGTGTCTCCTTCTTACCATAAATCTCTATCCTGGGAAACCCTGGGGGGGGTCTCCTCTCTATAAAATAAATCTTTTTATTGGGGACCCCTGGAGGTGATCCCCTCTCTCCCTTTTCTCTCTAAAATTGGGGGCCGGGGAAGGTGTTTCCCCTCTTTATCAATCCCCCTATACTGGGGGCCCTGGAGGTGTTTTCTCCTTCCAATTTCTCTAACTGAGGATCCTGGAGGTGATTCCCTCTCTACCATAATCTTTAAAATGAGGACCCGGGAAAGGGGGGTCTCCTTTACCTTCATCTCTATACTGGGTTTCCTTTGGAGGTGTTTCCCCTCTTTTACCTTCATTCTATAGGGAAGGCCCCTGGGGGGGTGATCCCCTTTCTTTACCATCATCTCTTTTTAAGGGATCTGGAGGTGATCCCTTCCCCTATATTTTCCAATTCATTTTTCTTTTTTACGGGACCCCTGGAGGTGATTTT